>VFFE01007008.1:1622781-1673629 GCA_008921705.1 Burhinus oedicnemus
GCGCCCCGGGCCGGAGGTGGGGGGGGGGGAAGGGCGAGGGCCAGCAGAAAGGGCCCGAGCGGCCAGAGAGCACCGGGCACTACGAAAAGAGCGCTGAGGAAGGGCCGGCAAAAATATGGGCCTTTAAGACACTCCACGAGCTTTCCAACTTACAACGGCATCGTCTCTCCGGCCCCTCCTCCTCCTCCTCCGCCGCCGCCGCCACCACCACCACCACCGCGTCGTCCTCTTCTCCCTCCTCCTCTTCTTCTTCTTCGTCCTCCCCCACCACTGCCGCCTCCGGACCGGTCACTCGTCCCGCCAAGAAGCGGGAACCGTGACCATGGTACGGGCCAGGGTCAGGCCTCAGAGGGAGGAGAAAGCCGATCGCTAAGGCCCGGCCGCCGCCGCTTCACTTTCCTCTTCCCCTCCGGCCTTCTAACATGGCGCCCAGACGCTACCACAGCAACGTTCTAGAGCGGGGGGGGGCCTGACGCAGCGGCGCGGCCACCCCCGCACGCCGCGCACGCTGGCACGCCCGCGCATGCTCAGACGGCCTCAGCGCCGCGGAGCATCCTGGGAGCTGTAGTTCCGGGAGGGGGAGGGAGCCCGAGTTTGAAAACAAAGCGCTAACGGCTGCGAGGCGGCGCCTGGCTGAGGCCGGCGGAGCTGGGCCGGCCGGGGAGGGCTCGGCCCAACTGGGCAGCGGGGAGGGGGGTTCCGAGCGAGGGAAAGCGCGGACTTTCCATTGCCATGGAAACCAACGCAGGCGGGGAGCCGCCGGGGAGCGGGGCGGCCCGCGGGAAGGCACGGCGGGGTTTGCGAGCCCCGCTCCGCTCCTCCGGAGAACGAAGGGTTTCAGGTGAAAGCTGGCGCTGTGCGTGTCTTTTGTTCGTACCTCCAAATTGGCTGATTTTGGTTTTTATGCCCCGCACAGAGCAAAGAGATTCTTTTCTAATTTTTGAAAGCTCTGGCTGTAATAGGCTGCATAAGTTTCAGAAAATTTTAAAGAAAAAAAAGAAATCACTCTTTACATATCAACGCAAAAGTTTCTTCTTAGAACAGTAACTGCATTACTCTACACTAAAAAACCGGCCTGTTTTATCTCCTTTTTTGTGTCCTATTTTCATCTTTACTCCGAGAAATAGGACTTTCAAACTAAAAAAAAAATTCTCTAAAATTACCGATTATTTTGTCTTCAACTGCCTCATATGATAATTGGTAACTTGGACTGGCAGCATATAGGAAATCTAGATGCCCCAAAAACCTGTTTCTTTAGGGTAGATGATGGTTCTGAACTCCGTTCCCATCTATCATCGCTGACTTGGCTGTGTGACTGGGTGAAAACACGTAAGACTTTGTAAAAATGTTAATATATCTGAATGAGCACATTGAGCGTTAATACATCTAAAATTCTAATACTGAAAGTAGTAGGTAAAATAAGTGTAAAATGTTTCTGAATCATCCTTTCAGTTCTTCCTTCCCCCCCCTTCTCCCAAACAGTCCTTGCTTTCTGTTTTGACAAAATATGTATTTGCTTTGCACCAAATATGCAATCAGTTTCAGCTCAGTCAGCATAGGTACAGTTTCTGTGAAAGGTATATGAAGTCGATAAAAAAGGGAATGACAGCCACGTGCTGGAAAGTCTAGATTCTTCAAGAATCTATAAAAAACGTATCAAATATTGAATGATGAAGAGAATTAAATGAGAACTATACCCATTTGTTTGATTCCAAAGAAAAAGCCAGGTTTTATGACATAACTGTGCTGGGAAACTGTTTACCAGTCTTCAGCGCAGCACAAGAATACTATGTTGTGTGACTTTTTGCCTCTTGGTAGCTGGGAGAGGAAATAAGAGAGCTTGCTGCTTCTCTTTATTTCCATTTTCAGTGAAAACATCTTTTTTTATTATTATTATTTAGGAAAAGTTTTTGTCAGGGTAGGTGCCTACCTCCACTACAGATAGGACAATTCGATTCTATTTATTGCTTAAATAGAATGTGTTACTGAAAAATATCCAGGAAGAAAATTTTGGAGAGAGAACGGATTCTCATGGTTCACCATTTCAAATAGACATAGGAAATACAGATGTGTAAATGTATTAATATGTGCAGTAAATGGTACTTTTGTAGAAGGAATATTAAAAACTGAATACAACATAGTAACAAATTATGAGAAATAAAAATGATTACATAATAAGCCTAAACAAAAATAATTTCAGAAACTAAGTATTTTTATTTAAAATGCGTTAGGAATTTTCTCCCTTTCTACTTCATAGTTTTGAAAGCTGTTAGGATTTAATGTTTATCTCATTCGATATCGGGACTGTTCTTGAAGAGATACTCTGCCTATAAACAGAAGAGTTTCAAAGTTAAAATTGGAGACTTGAAAATAAGTGTAAAATATACACAAAATAATAAAAATACAGTGAATAACATTGCTTTAAACAAAACCACAGAAAGTATTAAATGGCTCTAAAATGTAATTTCTGGCAGGTATGTCAGAGAAACCTCTTCCCCACAAATACCATCCAAAATGTCATCCACCTCATTGTCTCTCTTGGCAGCAGTCAGCCCCTCTCTATCATGGGCGAGAGAAGAAAGTGAGCTATTTTGACAGTATTTATCACTCCATGGAAAATCCTAGGGAGTACCCTAGGGCCTGATTTCTGGACCCAGAAGAGTAGACAATACAGATCTTTAAAAGTTATGCAGTTAGTAGGGAAGCTGTCATGCTCCTACAGCTACAGGTAGTTGTCACTCATCAGCAAGCAAAAAGGTTAAAACAATTAAACATTGCTTAGTGCTTAAAGTGGCACACACACTGATGCTTTCATTTTAAGCTTTTGCTTGGTTAGTAAAGCGTTCCTTTTCATTAAAACCGTGATAGCTTGTTAATAACTTTCTTAGGATGTGCAGGAAGAACAGCAGTACAGCAATAACTTTCCAGCATCTGAATTCTTGTCTGAATGCAATGCTGACCCTGCTTTCAGCAGAACGTTGAACTAGATAACTTCTTGAGGTCCTTTGCAACTGGAATTATTCTATGAATGTCTTATAGGATTTACTCATTAATTTATCTGTGTATTGTGAAGGGAATTACTTGAAGAGCTTTCATGCATCATGACAGCAACATGTGCCTAGAGGGTGTAAGCAGGATGGAGAGTGATGTCCCCCTTTCTCCAGGCCTCTGTCACAGCAGAATTGGCAGGGTACTGAAGGTATGCAGAGTGCACACACCAAAAAGAAACAGATTCTGTTAGTGATTCTTGTCCTGTTGCTGTTTAGCAGAACTGGATTATGCTCGTACTTGATACACAGTATGAACTGATCCCACAAAGAGTAGTTACTGGGTTTTTAGTTTTCGCAATAATTACTGCTCACCAGAATTGCAGATACTATCCATTAATTAATTGTTATCATGACAGTGAGGGAAAAAGAATTTAAGTCCTTATGTTAACAGAGAGTCTTTGGTTCTATGTGAATATTTTCAGTAAGCTTTTTCAAACATATATGAGAAAAAAAATATAATCACCTTACCAGAAAATCGACTGGATCATCTGGCCTGATCCTACAGCATTCATTTATCCCTTGCATAAGTGTTGGCATGACGTTCTTCATTAAATAGTTTCGTAGTGGAATGGACTGGGCTTCCAACAACTCTTGTTCTTGTCTTTTCACTTCCTCCAGATGTTTATTCTACAAAGAATGAACAAAATCATAAAGAATAAGGTTTATAACATTTAACAAATAGCACTTGACTAAATAATAATGGTGGCCTAGAAAAAAAATAGCGTTAGAAGCTGTGGACAGAACTTTAAAACTCATAACTTGTCAGGAAAAATTATGAACTGCTTATTAAATTTAGAGCACATGGCGCACTGAAGACAAAGAATTGAGCATGATGAAGACTGAGATAATCTCCTTAGTAAAATTATTTTATTTTTCTCACTTTATATTCTGAAGTCTTCCAGTGGTTCTGTTTCCATAAGATATTTGGCAAAATGTTTGGAATACACTGTATCACTTCAAAAATTAGTACTTTTGCAAATGCAGGCAGTTTCTTGAGGGTTCTTTGAACTGGAGGGGAAGGAGAATATTTTTATTCAGAAGAGAGCCCTGACTCTCTAAATAAATGTAATTGTGTTGGGTTGTTTGTTTGTTTTGTGTTTGGTTTCCTTGCTTTGTTTTGTTTTTATTTCGTTTATGTCATTTTTCGAGGGGGATGAGAGTTAAATAAACTAAAACCACAGTGAATTACGTCTGTTTACACCAGCTAAATTTATTCTTGAATTCAGGTTAAATTAAATACGATTACACTCAAAATGTATGAGGGGTGGGGAAATAAAACTGCTGGGAGTTTTTCTTTCTTCCATTTAATAGCTCTTAATAGCATGCATACTTGCAGTAGTTTTAGCCAGGAGATTACTCAAAAAACATTTTATTGTCGTCTCTTCTCTCATATACTGATTTTATTCATCAGTAGCCTGAGCCATATACACATACAGCAAGCAGATGATGCTCTGAAGACTGCTTTTCTATACTCAAGGCATAACACGAAAGCAATGTTCAGATAAAACAGATATACCAGTATCTGGAAAAGATCTTTACCTTATTCACTCAATCCAGGTGTGCTATTGAATAAATCCTGTAAGTGGTCTTTGGTCACTACTCAGAGGCAGCAGCTAATCTACAGTCTCAAGGGCAAATGAATAGTTGCTTAGATTTCCTGAGCATCTGCCTATTTAAAAGTATAAACTTAAGGACACATTTTATTTACACACTTACTTTGGCTTTAAATAATGCACAGTTTGCTCTCTTGGAAGTTGGATGGCTTTGGATTGAATATAGCTAAAAACGTGTTATCTACCCTTACTAACCTGTTAGACAAGTTTACAGAGTACAAAATGCTATTTAATGATGAACAAACCTGTAAATAAGCATAGAGATAAGAAAGAAAACTTATTTACAAGCCAACATCAGAGCAATGTAAATGCTTCTTTAAAAGTGAGTAATTTCAGGGTATTATTTCCCCATAGATATGTATGGGCATTGAAATGTAAGAAAAGGATTTTTCTGTGGAATGATCAGTTTGTTTTAAACACCTGTAGAAGAAGACAATAGAACTGCCTTCTGCTGAAACAACCTGACTTTGGGTGTGAACAAGAACATTTTAATAGTATGCATTTCAGGTTATTTGCCTAAAATGTCTGTAGGTGTGGCAAAGTTAAAAAGGAAAAAGCATCATGTACAAATCCTGTGAGGTCGGGTAGCTGAAATACCAAGTACTTATTAAAGTGTTAGCAAACAAAAGCATCCTTCAGACTACATCAGGTAGTCCTCACTGAACTGAGGACTCAGCTCTCAAAGGTGTTTCTCTTGCAGGCTTAGAAACCTTTCTGCAATACAGAGTGGAACATTGATCAGTGTTGAGTTAAAAATCTTGTTTGAAAGGCATGATAATTAAGACTTGGTCAGCTGCTTAGAAGTAAAGTGAGCAAAATGCAAAAGTCCTAGAAGACTGGTTACGGAAAAACACCACTGATTATAGTAGGTGTTTATAAATGGTAAAATAAAGAGAGTCTGGCATAGCAACAACAACAGCATTATCATAAAAGTATTTTAAAGACATGCTGATACCAACATGCAAAAAAGCTATGTCTGTAATGAAAAATAGACTATATTCTTTAGGTTGAGCCTCAAAATGCACTGTGAAGATAATCTAACCCAGATCTAAAGTATGATATAAGGAACCAGAGAATTTATGCCACACTTTCCAAGTGTATTTACATAACAGATTGCTGGAAGCCATCTAAAACACGTAAATAATAATGGTTTCCCAAAAATATGTATTAACCTACCCACTCTTCCCAATTTGCCATCCTTTCAGCCCTTTCCTGAGCTTCTTTACGGTCTTGTTCAGCTTTTTCTTGAGCTTCTTTAACAAGGCGTTCCTCAGCTGCTTTGCGTTCCAAGTCCTCCTTTTCTTCATCTGTCAAACCATAATTCCGAGGTTCCCCAATTTCTTTGATGATCTCTTTTACAATAAATCTGTTCTCAGGATCTTCAAATTTGGCTACATCTTTTAAACAATACAAGAGAGAACTTTTGAAGACTTTTGTCAATTATCAATGGACATCAGTAAAAAACTGCAAGACCTAAAGATATATGGTGTTCATGCTATTTGAACTTCCAAGTATAAGACATTGTTTTCAGTTGCTTATAAATGTCAAATTTTTGCTACACAGAATGAAGTTTTCTACATATGATTTTCTTTACTAGTTTCAGCTAAAATAGTTTGTCCTTTTAAGATCATGTAAGGGAGAAATGTATTAAAATAATGTTTACAACTATTCTGTTTATCAGTTGCAGCTTGCCTAGGTTTTGAAACTTGAAAATTCGGTCATTCACTATCAGAGATGTTCCTGTCACCAGTCTTATGTCAACTTATCCAGACGAGTAAAACCAGCAGCTTTTGACTTTGTCTTCCCCGCAGGTTACACAATAAGTTGTTAGGATTTGGCAACAAACTCCAAAGTTTTCACTAATGCAGATTTACAAATACACAGACCTATCTCTAGTTGAACTCTTACTGTGTTCTATCTACAAAACAAATCTGTAGCTTCATGTAGGAGCATAAAGACTGAGCAAGACCTTCTCTTTCATTTCATTCCTTCTCCCTTTTAATTGGTGAAGGCTACTTACCATATTAAACTTGCAAAAAAAAGAAGGAAAAAAAACACAGAAAAATGGGGACTGTCTCCAGGGCTTTCTGGCCTCTGTATGCATTCAGTGTAGGGAGGCATCTGGCAGAAAGGGTATAAAAATATGCATGGAAAAGAGGAAATGTGGGCTTTTCAGGTATCCAGAGAATACAGAGATAAAGGGTTTGTTCAGTGGTAAGGGACAGGAGATGTAAAGGCACAGAAAAGGATAAGGAGAGCAAGCAGAGGAAGGGGAAAAACTGGAACAACTAGAATACAGGATTTAAATGAAAAACCAGTAGTCCCTACCCCACAGTCCTCTGCTTTATGAAGTTATTTTGAAAGCCACTGGCAAAGCATGCTTCCCATTTCTTCCTAATCACTAATTCAGACAGAAGATAGCTGTCCAATACTAACATCCTTATTCCACGAGTTTAAGTGTTTGTGATTTGGACCTGAAGTCCAAACTCTGCTAATGAATTGAGGAGAAAGCTAACATAATTCTACATGATAAAATTTCTTTTACAGCTTCTTTCAAAAAATAAGGAATTACATTGCTGAAGTATTCCAAATTAAAAGAATAATACATTTTCTACATCAAGCAGTCCAGTGTTTATTCAATTTTAGCTGCACCTGGATATAAAAATTATTGTGCAAACCACTTTTCTAGTCATTGAAAGTATTGCTAAGAACTCTCTCAGCATTGATTTGAGGTCTCAAAGACTGCATTTTTTTCTTAGATGTCCAAGCAAGTTTACAGTGCAAATATTACAGCAATTATAATTAACTGCATTTATCCTCAAAAATAAATACCTTTTAAATAAAAGATGAGGTTAGCACTGACACTAATTGAGAGGAAAGATCACCAGAAAAGGAGTTCATAAATTAAGATCTTCAAAGGAAATTGCTGTTATAATTTTAACATGCCTTTTTGTAGATGATCTAACATGTCTGTGTCACCATCCTCAATTTGCAGATGAGAAAAACAAGACACAAGATAACTGACTTGCAGACTTCATGCAGTGAGTCACTGTAGCAAAGTAGGGTTTCCAGAATCTTGAAGCCCACTCCTTTGCACTAATCATATTTCAGACTCAGAAAAAATAATAATAATAAAAGCAATTCATAAAGCCATATGTTACAAATTTCAAAAATTAAGGTGGAAGAAAGATTTGATTGATTTGAGTCAATATTTAACAAATCAAGGACAATTTTTTAACCATTCCCCACTAAATTCCTTCAGAATATGACTGAGAAAGCAGTTGGTTCTCTGCTTAAATCTGATGCTACTTAATTATATGGATCTGATAAACCAGCTGGAACATCAGCTAGAATGGAGGGATATTTGCAGAGCTGAAGGTTCCTCACTGAAGTTATCTTTGTAATCTGTCTTTACCATGTTACGACAGAAAGCTATATGGTTGCATACTTCGGTGGGTAACAATCAGTGATGTAAATATAGGTAAAGAGGCAGTTCCTGAGATAAACAGAACCTAAAGCCAGTGCCCCTTTGAAGATGAGAATCAATACTATAAATGGAATGTGAAAATCATCTGGAAGTCACTGAATGTCACAGTTGTGATATCTCAATAATTAAAATTAGTAGGCCAGTGAGTTTCCTTATTTGGAATGGGCTAGAGTTGAAGAGTAATCTTTGGGCATAATTCCTAGCAGAAAACACTGCAATATTCTATCATAGAGTATACACTTTATAGTCCCCACAAAAAAAAAAATCATGGTCTTGGACAGTGCTACTACTTATGTGACCAGAAGTGTCTAAGATAAGAATATGACCAATTGATGGCACCAGACCTTAATGTTTACCATTTCTTACATTTAGTTTCTGTAGCCGAATTACCTCAATTCTAAAACTATTATACTAACACACTATTTTTTTCCACTGCTACGCTTCCTAACAACACATGTATGGTATTATTCTCAAGATAATCTCCGTGACAGTTATTAAATAAAAAAACCTTAGGAAATCAGTTATGACTGAGGCTGTTTAACAAGTAACTTCTCATAACTCATCTCGAATGGACATTCCAAATATCAGCAGTTTGATTTTAGTTGCAGGTTTTTCCCTTGTTCTTTCTTCCTGCCCTCCCCAGCTAAAACAAAAAAAAACCAAAAACCAACAAACACAAAAATTTTTCTTAAGAATGCTGTCACCCTGATCTCACTGTTTTTGAATAATCGAATTATAGTAATCTTGCCAAGATTTCCCAGTAATCACAATTATCTAGATAGTGTGTAGGGAAGACAAATTTTCTCATGTACAGGTATAGTACAAAGCAGAATTGGTCCTAGCCTTCCACCTTTATTTTTTAATACTTTTTTTCATGCTTCATCATTTACAGATTACCCATATATTGTCATGGCATCTGAGGATAAATCTAAAGAAAAAATATGAGCAACTATGATACTGAAAGTCCATGAAAATATACTATTACACCAATCTGGAAGGATGCCAGTACAGAGGTCTGTAACCTAAGTCAGAAAATTATTTTGATCATTTAGCCTACAAAAATGAACAATTAAAAAACTTATTTTTTAAAACAAATTAACTGTATGAGAACAATTCAGAATCCTTATGAGTATACAGATATTTTTGCAGGTATATAATTAAATGCTTGTTGTGTATGTATTCTGCAATGTTAATAAAAAATATTTATATATGTACAGTTACTGTATGATTTTCACAAGTGTTAGATTTGTAACAACTAAAACCTTTTTATTCGTATTTTATCTACTAATTTTATTATTTCATACCAATAAACTGAGGATGTATTTCAAGTTCGTCAAAATAGTTGAGAACAGTCTCATCTTCTGTGTTTAACTCTCTGAAGAGATTCAGAGATTGGAGGAACCGGTCCTGGGTATAATGAGTTCCAGCAACAACACTCTCTGGCAGATTTATTATTCTGTTTATAAGGAATTTATCAGATGCAGTCAAAGAAATAACAAATTCTGTGAAGAAGAACAGATTATCAGTGCTCATATATTATTTTCTTCTTTCTTACCTATTTTCTGTTAATAATAAATTTTAAACCACAATTGAACATAGATGTGAATTGTATATATCTTTATAGAGAACTTAGTTATCAAATGCTTGTACTCAACTTCTCCAGTTAGAGCAATCCAACAATATTGAGGCATGTGTAAAGAAACTACATATTCCAAATTCACCAAATTCTTTCTTAGCACTATCAACAAGACTATTCTTACAATAAACAGCACAAAAATCTTAAGAACAGCAATGCAGAGTAGTCCAGATTTTCAGAGAAAGCTATCAACCAATACATGTAATAAGTATAGACAGAAAAAAAGTCTTATGAGTTGTGCGGACAAAGCAGCAAGTAACACTGGAAAATTTAACAACTCGCTTGTCAAGTCATCAAAAGTCATCACCCTGTATTGTGATTTTTAATCTCACAAATAAAGGTGTATCTGCTGAATTAACGTAAATTTAAAAAAAATAAGTTGAATAGTATGTTAAAGATACTATGCCACCACATGCCATAAAATTTAGTGTCGATGTTATTTGTAGTACTATTGGTAGACAAAAACACCAGAAATCTTTCAAGGATCCATAAAAAAAAAAACCTGTCTCCTTTCTGAAGTGTCATATTTGTAGTTTCATTAGGCTGAATCTTGCAGTATTTTATTAACTCAACAATCAATTTGTATTTATTAAATATAGTATCATAATTTATCAAAATATATTCTGATATTTCTATTAATATCCTTCTCAATACTACTGAAACCTGTTAATTTAACAAAGCCAGGAAGTAATTTTTCTGACATCAGAGAGAAATTTGCAGAATCAAGCACAGACACCCCCCTACCTAAAACCAAAAATAAAAAAACAAAACCAAAAACCCAAAACCAAAAAAAACCCCAACCCAAACAAAAAAAACCCAAACCCCCAAACCCAACCCTCAAAAAAACCCAACCACAAACCCAAGAAAGTCTCCCCAACTCAACAAAAATCGTTTCTGGACCATTCTGTTTTCTAAAACAAGTTTCCTCCAAAGTTGAGAAAGTATCTTCTTAAAACAGATCCCACGCCTGAAGTCCTTGTTATGGGAGAAAAAGTGGTACTCCTCCAGCCCATCATAATAATTCATTCGCATTTCCTCTTTTAAAATGGTGGCTAAAAGTGGGTTTGTTTATGAATAACAGAAACTATTTACTTCAGAAATCAGCAATTAATAAGTGGTTAAAAACCTGTTAGAAGCCTGCCTTTTTAATGAAACATTTGTCCCCTTCATGTAAATGCAAGGACTACGGAACTTTTCAGAAACTTCTGAATTTTCTTCTTTTCCACTAAAGCCAGTAAATTATCATTTACTGAAATGCTAAGCATTTGAGATATTCAACCTTTATACTATCTAACCGTACACATCATGTAATGCAAAATACACCAAATGTATTGTTTGAATTTAATCAAAACTTCCAAAGAAATCAAGAATAGCAAAACCACTAGGATGAAGCTATTTCTGTATAGATGAAAACCACTCTATTTTAATTCCCAACTTCACTGATGCGTTAAAATGAATTTGGTAACATCTTTCAAGATATCATACTAAAGATAAACATGTCTTTTTAATACAACAAGTTCAGGAGCTCATTTTTGTTCCATTGATAGCTGCTGTAATCACAACAAAGGCAGCCACTACTATTGTTACCAGCCAACAGCCGATGGCATTTTCACAAAAATTAAAAAAAAAGAATAAAACACCCACAAACCAAAACAAAACTTTCCTTTTGATTAATTGTTCACTTTCAAATAAGAGGACAGCAGCATTACACAAATTTTATTTTATGTTAAATCAAATATGAACAGATGGATTGATATTTTAGACTTCTTGTTGGTCGCAGCAGGATTGAAAACTCTTCTGTTTATTTAAAAAGAAAACTATCAAACTTACCAGGAGTGATTAATTTGTCACATTTAGGTGTTTTGCCTTTAATTTCTTCTTCTTCATCTTCACTTTCCACTAAAACAAAAGTACGAAATGATTGATATTTTCATTTGAAGGAACAGTATCATTATATTTGCTAAAAACATGCCCAGTACAAACACAGGTTTGTCTATATTCAAATTATACTAATTGTTGGAAATAAATCTAACCTAGGCACCAGTTTAGAGAATCCAGTAAGTAATTCATGCTGCCAGCCACCACAGAATTCTACCTTGGGACACTAATAGTTGTTTGCCTATACAGTGGAAGTATGCATATGCATACCCTATTTTAAAATGCGTCCAATTTTAAAACTTCTGTCCTGACCCTGCCCTCTCCTCCTGCCAAGTACATTATTCTGCCAAAAACAGAGACAGGGCTCAGAACAGTGAGTAGACATGGTTTACAGTAGTATAGCTAAAAGGGTTTCTGCCACTAAATGTCTGCTGTTCTGAATAGTCAGTAAAACTGCCTGAAGAGCATCAGCTGGGCATGGTAACTTAAAGCACAGCATATTAAGCTGAACGAGACTGTGGGGTTTTTTTTCCCCCATCAAACGTCATGATGTAATTTACAGATGGAGATGATTCTTGATCTTAATGCATGGACAATGCTTGCTCACAATTTGAAATCTATGTTGCAGAGCTCCTCTGAAGTCGTACCTACTGTAGCTGATCTAATACACCCACTCTAATCTTTCTCACAAAACATGTGTTAGTGCACTGGCTGGATCCCCTTATTCAGCAGCCCTGAAATATTATGACGAAATTCTGCCTTAGATCTTGCTTGAGTGGGGTAGACCAAGACAGAACAAGAAAGCATCCTCCAGATTTCTACATTTACTTAGTACTTTGCCAGCAAAGATAGTCTGAAAACTCTCTTGTGCTTAAATTAAATAAGGTGCATTACAATCCTTCTTACATTTTAAGCATCGCATGGAAACTTTGTTTTGTGTCCTGGACTGCAGTCATTACAGTACTGATGCTCTTCAACTACTATGGCACTGAGAACAATAATGATAATGACAATATTAGCAGCAATAAAAACCAAAGCGGCAGTACTTACAGTTAAAAAGATCTTTTGCCTGGTCATAGGTCTCTGGGAATCCATCTAAAACATATCCCTGATTCCTACAAGGCATAGATTTAAGCTTATCCTTCACAAATTTAACAATATACTGATCATCTAGGCGACCTAAGACACAAAGAAGGTTAATAGGTACCTAGTTCATGGAAAAGAGATCTCTGAAATTTTTACTAACATTTTAATTCATTTATCAGAAAAACTTCTATTTAGGCCCTAAAAAAAATATGTATTTTGAGTTATTTGTTTATTACATGTTGCAGCAATCGATGGAATATAAATGTGTAGCTATAAAATAAAATTACATTTGTGGTTACAAGGATATGAATATTAGAACTTTAAGGATACTAAACATGAAGTTAGTTTTTTTAGAATAATGCAATCAGATTTTAATAGAAGCAGCAAAGAAATATTTATAGGAAAAAAATGTGACAAAGCAATCATTTTCTATTTATAATTAACAGTAAGACTTAAAGATAGTCTTGCAAAACAAACATGAGATAGGTTTTATAGGTTTCATTTTCAGATTAATAGATTGAGGTAGGAAGTGGTTTATTAACTTGGCCTACATTGTTGATCAGATATGTGGGAGTAAAAAGCTTGGTTTGACCTGAATTTTTGTCCTTTTGCAACCATTGACTCCAGTTTCCTACTTTATTTTGCTTTGGCTTTTAAAAGTCTTAAATATTTATAAATGATTGTATTCATAAAAGTACGTTACTATTTTAAAAGGCATTATTATTTTAAACAACAAAGCAAGGCATGCAGAAAAGATACTGCCATAGATCTCATTACTGAAGCTTCTGAGTGCGTTACAAGTTCATTGCTTTACAGATACACAAGATCAGGTAAACCTTTAGTGATAGAATGCATTTTTTAAGGAGGATCAATTTATACCGCATGGAAAATGTTAGGCACTAAGTCGAAAACTACATGACTTTATTCATATGTAGACTATAATCAGTACTTTTCAGTAATGGCAATTTTTATGGACCTTTTTCAATCTGCAGACTTTCAAATTCTTTACAGGCTTCAGTAAATACTATTTACCTTTTAGAGATGGCCAAAATGAGGTATAAGTTACTTAAAAAAACCCACAACCTCATATACCAGTGCACTAATTCTTTGTCTTGCTAGAATACTTTTCTTCTTTGCAAATTTGCTAAAGATGTGCTTCACTAACTTTTTACTTCATATTATATAATATACACTCCCTGTTCTGAGAAGAAAACATAATGTTTTTAAAAACATCTTGCCAAGAATCTAATGGTTCTGAGTATACCATTGTTACTTGTATATCAACTTAGAGGGTAAAAAGAATTATATTAAATGTATAAAAAAAAAGAAAGATGGAACTTCTACGATTGAAAAAGCACCACAGTATTTAAAAAAAAAAAGGTATATAATGTATAATGTAAAACATTGTATTTGATTTTTAAATAAGGCACATACAAATGGACAGGGCATGATTCTTGCTTTTAATAGAACATAGACGTTCTAAAGCACAAATATATTTCCTGATTTTCCATTTGCATAGGGTTATACCAGTTACCTAAATCCTATATTAGCACTTTTTATTTCATACCTGCATTTTGCTCTGTGCTTTCTTTTATTCCAGCTAATAACTCCTGTGCTGCTTCTACATTTTTACCCGCCTCCTCCTCTTCATCATCTTCTCCCTCTTCTCCCACGCTATCAGAGTCCAGTTCTTTAGGTGCCACAATTTTCTCCTGAAGACAAGATCAGAAATATGAATAGGCTCAGAAATTCCATAGCCGAATTTCTTTTACACACAAATGCAATAAAAGGAAAAAATAAACTCAACAATTCAATTCATGTATGCTCCTGGACAGAGAGACACTGAGCAACCATCAGCCTCTAAAAAGTTCAGTGCATCCCCCAGAGGTGATCAGTATCTCAAAAGATATTTCCCTTCTAAAACAATGGAATTATAACTTTTATAATTTTATAATTTTTAAATGATGCCAAACATTTTAAAAATCACAGAAATTAAAATAGCAGCAATATTAGAAAACAGCAACATACCAGATTTGTTATTGTTTCAGAAATCACATTGTTTATCTTAATGTGATGTAGCTTGTAGTGTTTGCAGAGCTCTTCAGCAATGGTAGATTTGCCAACCCCAGGAGGACCATGAATGCAAACTTTGAGAGGCTGGAAAAAAAGAAAGATTAACATCATTCAAATAATACAGATGGTTTTTATGTAAAAGGAACAATCTTTTTCTATAACTAATAGGAAATATCAATTATAATTAAAATTGAAAATATATTTTAGTTTTATTCATTTATTTATTTCTCGCTGAATATCTCCTATATCATCCACAGGCTTTGAGTAACACAGTTACTTAAATTAAATGTACAACTTTACCACTGGAGAAAAAGCGTGCTTCTATCTAGTAGACTCATAGATCAACTTATAGTGGCACTATTAGTGTTTGAATGATCAAAAGAGATGAAACACAACCCCATAGATAGGATGCAGTGAACTTTGGAATGAGGTGGCAAATATTCTATTACACACATGCAATAGCTCTATTTCCCGACTGAGCCAGAGTTGCTGTCATCACAATGGTTATTTTGACCTCAAAAATTTCAGATCCATCATAATCTTTAAGATATCAGTGATTTCTCATTTCCGCCTACCTAGCCTGTGGATGAGTAAGTGTAAGTAGGATTCTAATATACACTTATTAAATATATTATGCAACAAACTCAAAATCATACATCATTAACTTCCTATTTTAGTAAATCTGACAGTGCAAATTCTGCAAATTTAACAGAGTAGTGACAGGGACAGAGGTCTAGCTAGCCTTCCCTCTCCTTGCCACTTGCTATGTCTATATTTAGTACTGAATTTTTTGTACTACATGCATACGTACTCAGATGCAGTAGTTTAACCCAAACACAGATCTGATAATCCTTTCAGAGGTACACAGGGACATTTAATGAACAACCTCAAACGATAGTAGTTGTATTTTGTTTTACACCTCCTGATCTCTTGTTCAAAGTCTGAACAAGATTTAGACATATGAACAGCTTTATCATACCAATCAATACTTGGATGTATGCAAACATTTTTCTGCACCTTTCAATACCCTTCCCTACACGTTTGAATACAGAAGTTCTAAATATTAAGCTGACATTGGAAACAGCAAAGTTGCTCACTACATTACACAGTAGAGCAGAGTAAAATGGAAGCTACATTGCAGTTGAATATCCTAGCTCACTAAATATAATGAAGGACACAAAATACCTGCCTAACTACTGACTATTACAAAAAGCTTAAATAAAAGATACATGTATTGTGTTCTTGAAGCAAAATATACCAGGAATGCCATATATTGCATACAGAAACTAGTTTCAGAACAGCAGTTTCTCCATCAGGAAGCTTATTTGCATTTACAGGATTTTAGTTTTAGGCATAAAAGAAATAAAACGTAATGATTATTGTTTTAATTAATATTCCCTCTTTTTTAACTTCTTCAATTTATTTTTCAGTTTTTATGTTCACTTATTTTGCATCTATATCAGTCTTCCATGTATTTGTACTTAAAGAAATTAAAGCTTGTGTTTATATAACCATTTCTATTGGGGGAAAAAAAAAAGAAGCCCTTTAAAATAGTATACACCAAACCATTACCAGTAATCCTCGACTTTGCTTGTATTCCTTGATGATTTGTTCAATGTTCTCCACCAGTCCTGCCTGAGCAACCCACTTAATGTTGAAAGTCTCTTTCAGAACCATAGATTCCATTCGCAGGTTCACAAGCAACATGTCCAAATGCATTTGCTGAGGGAGCAAAGGTACATTTATTTACAGACAAGCTATGCATGTTAGAAGAACACTCTTAGCTTAAACTAGAGACTAGAATGGAGGTGTGAGAATAAAAAGAATTAAAGCATAGGGAAAGGTTTGCACACAAAGCAAAACAGACATTTTAAGTTTTTTAAAAATAGAAACATTTTCATTGTATATTTGTATTTGAATATTCTCATGAACTATTAGAACATGAACCATTAAACAATTATTCTGTACAATACAAAGGTTTCATATAATTGCAGAGAATAACCTCTTTCATAAATTTATCAAATACCATCTTAAAACTACCAGGCTTGCAATTTGTTTATTTCTCCTGTGAACAGTTCATTCCAGATAAATAGATGAATACAACATAATTTACGTATGCCGTGTTCACCAGCCTTAGTACCACCTCATTATTAACTTTTTTTGTTATTTTTATCATTTTGTATAGGTTTTGTTAGAGTGCTCCAGTATGCTCAGTGCAACAGTGACATCAGTGCTTCACTGCTTTTCTAAATCAGGCTATAACACCTCAAAATAATCTGTTCTATGATGATTACATTTTAGTTTATTTATTTTCTAAATTTAAACTCACTACATGTATTTTTAGGTATGTTTTAGGGTTAAATTTTTCTGGTGAAATAAAAAAGAAATTGTATATTTCATGATATTATACTCTTAAGTTTACATCCTTTCCTTGAGTAATAAAAGGGAAAAAGTACTAACTGTTAAGTCTTTGCTCAGGAACGCATTTTCTTTTGGAATCTTCTCAATTTTTCCTGGTCCAACATTTTTACTGATACACTATCAAGAAAAAAGCCCAAACACTTATCAAATCAGATTCTTAGAAAAAATTGAACAAGACTTCTGTGGATAAAATACGTGCTTTAAATTTTATGTTACACTATACCTGAAAAATCAGTATACTGATTTGAAATAGACAAAGAACAGTATATTAACTTTGTTAGTACTAAACACCTTTGTTTTGCTATATAATTCCTCTTTAGTACTTGCAATAAAAAAAACCAAAAACCAATCAACAAACAAACAACCCAACCCTGTCATTTACTACACAAGATAATTCAGGAAGACCTAGGAACTTGTACTTCAGTAAAATGCATAGCTTTTAAAACCTTAAAGGTAGCTGGAAAAAAAAAAAAAAGAATCAAATCTCTTACCTTGATTAATTCTTGAAGAGTATGCATAGATACATCTACTGCAAGTATATAGTGAGACCTTGGCCTGTGATCTGCTATATTTTGTAACACTCTGCAATATAGCAAGTACAGTCAGGGCTGGTAGTTAGGGAAGCACACTGGGCTTTCGTTGTTAAATGCATTTCAGAAACAGTACAAAGAGTTTGTAAAATCTCGCAGAACTTTTCAGAGCATGGCATTTTCATATATATTTTCCTTAACAAAGAAGCACAGCTAGATACTTTATTTGGAAAGAAGTTCAAAGGATAAAAAGCAGTATCTGTAGAAGATACTAACTTAGCCTGATGTAGAGTCCACGATCCATTTCCAGTTCTGTGCCAGTTAACTGGAATCATGCTTTAGATCTATCATTGCTAGTAATTTCTTAAAAGCATAGCACAGATGCAACAGTTAGATGAGGTTTCCAGAAGGCATATCTAGTACTAAAGAAATGGAAATCTCTGACTCGGTAAGAAGGGCCAAAGAGTGTTCTTAAACCCACCCACCCCGCCCAATTTTAAAGCCTCAGTACTCTCTAGTAGATTTGAATTTGTTGTCTAGCTTGGTATCAATTATTGTCCAGGGAAAATTTTTTTTTACTTACGCTGCTAGATCAAGAACATGAATAGTTGGAATAAAATTGTTTCCATCTCCAAAAACAGGTATTGCGGGAGTCTCACTAAGCCAACCTATCTGAAAATACAAATGTAGAAGAAGTGAGGAGAAAAAGGTTACTTTTAACTAGAGCTAGAAAAGGAGTATTTATTTACTAGGCAAATCTATATTCAGGATTTAATGTTCAATTTCTTGAATTGTTAATGGAACTGCAGTAAAAGAAGGAATTCTTGAGAAATACTGACTGGCAGCCTACAAAACCCAAGAAATTTCTTATTTTTTTTTAAAGAATATTCTTTGCTCTTAACAAATGTTATTTTGTATCCCAAATAAAAGAAATGCTTGGGAAAAAAGAGAATATAACGTTGAGAAGAAAGACTTTTTTCCTGATTCCACTGAGACATGTTCTTACTGTAAAGCACATATGGAGATACTGTTCAAAACCTATGGAAAAAACTAAAAAAACAAATGGAGCCAAAAAAGTGGAAACACTTCCACTGTACTTAAAACACTTCAAAGGGTCAAATAATCAGTTTGTTCACAAAAGCATTACTCTTATGATACCAAAGCTACTGAAAATGCATTCAACTCCAGTGTGGTTTGTCACTAGAAATTAAATGAACCTTCAAAAATAGTCGGATGTCTACCTTAAAAAAGTAGTGCAAAAGTCCTTCCCCAGCTCCATATTGATGTCCTGAGGCAACAACATAAGTTGAAAATTTATGTTTGTTCTGTGAAGTAAAATCAACACAAAGTTTTTATTAAAATATGGTACTGCAAATGAAGAAGTGGGAAATGCTGGATCAATGATTATACAATTGCTTTACTTTCATTTTGATATGCAATTTAAAAAAAAAAAATTCCATGAACTATCTAAACGTTTTCCTAATCACACATCACAATCAACCCATATATTTTTTGCTGACCATTATTGCATAATGTCATAAATTTGCCTGTCCTGGCTGCCTGCCTATGTAAAAAGTTACTGCTTGGATCAGTGTTGAGGATGGTTATACAGAGAAAAAAAAAGGATTTTTATATCATCTTAAGGAGAAAAACTTTCAAGAAAATCTTTTAAATTAGGACCAGTGATTTTGCAATTTGTAAGGTAAAACAAAATTGTTAAATAATTCTCATGTTGTAAAGATCCTAGACATTATATATCGACATAACACTGTATAAAAGAACCTGCATTTACCAGCAGAGGGAATAAAAGCCCAGATTTGGGATCTACTTTTTTTTTTGCGGAAAAAAATGCATCTTTTGTTGTCATCTTTATAATATTGCAGAAACATAAAACTGAGAACACTGTTAGCCAATCTTTGATTATATAAGCAAAGCATCATATAAAAGGATGACAAGTTATAAAATCAGTATATTATATCTGTGTATGTGTTTTTATCTATCCAGTTACAAAAGAACTTTGTAATAAAAGCTATCTCAACTCAGTTGAATGCAACAGCTTGTTAGTAAACACGAGAAACATTAAAATTAGAAGACATTACAGATAGCATAAGAGCTCCCACATTTAGCTTCCTTGGGTAGTACCGTGATAGAAACTCTGTGTACTCTAAGAGCAGCAGCTCCCAGGATTGCTCTGGAAAGACTGGAAACATGCCACAAGAGAAAACAAGCTGTAATTTCCATCTCCCAGCAGGAAAAACCTGCCTCTTATGAATGCACAGGAGGTGCTATTTCTCATCGCCCTTGAGGAGAATGTAACACATAGGATTTTCTTCCATTTACCTTGCAGTAGCCACTGGTGGCAACAAACCACGGTTTGGCACTGAGTGCTATAGTTCACTGAAACACAAACCTCTGAAAAAGGTTCAAGTCCTCTAAAAATACCTATTTAGTGTCACAAGTCACACATATGAGAAGATACGACTTGGGATGACTTGGATATGCTTACTTTTAAAAATAAGACCATTATTAGGCAAGCTCAAGTTACACCCAGCATGTTCAGTCATGGCTAAAGACCTTAAAGTTCCTGTGTAATATTCATTAAAGCCACTAGATGTCACGTTCTAGCTATTATAATCAGTTCTAGGCTTTGGTTGTTTTACGTTTGTTTGATTGATTGATTGATTGTAATAAAATGCTTGAAGCGGGAAACAGGTCTAAATTAATGGATTCAGAAACTGTGATGCCACTGAGAACAGAGCTGGGAGATGAAGCACTCCTCTGTGGAGAAGGCAGATGCTTCTCCACGGATTCTGAATTTGGCAGGACCCCATAGTCAACAACAACTCTGTGAGAAAAGCTATCCAGCCCAAATGCCCTGCCACAAAGGTAAAGGTAAAAAATTGCTAGTGGTAAAAAGCAAACACTTCTAGCTCACAACTCTTGCTGAATTTTAAGCAAAGTATAGGTGGGAGATGCGCTAACTCATAGGAGTGAAATGTTGCTTTAAGTAACAACAGCCATTAAATTGCACTCTGAACAGATACGAAGGCTAAGAAACCCTTCTGTTCTTAGGTGCAAGATCTTTACATGGCGGACACAGCTGCTCAATCTTAGTGTTTCCTGATGAGCTCTTTGCAGGTGAGTGGTAACACTGTTATTTCTTTCACAGATGGCACATTCCCCACATGCCACCGAACTTAGAAATGAGCAAGAACTGTAACCCAGAAGCCTCCAGCCATCACAGGAAGCTAATGTTGATCTGCTGGGAAGAACAAATGCTTCGGAGCCTTCCTGTTCCAAAGTGCTGACAGGAACTATACAGGGGCAATGACACCCATTGAAGCTGCCCCTGGAGTTCTGCAGGAAAACGGCTCCTTTTGAAACGCCTACAAGAGGTATATATTGAAAATATTCAAGTTGCTTTATCATGTACTGCTACATGTTGTTCCACCATCTTCTCAACATTCAGCCTGGCAAACATTTAGAAGCTAATTATATTAATACCTTTGTTAGGCAGTGATTCAGTGCTTTGGACTAGTCGGGCAAATGGAGTCAATAGTTCATCTGGGTGTTACTGGTGGCAGAAGCTACTGTGAGGTGTGGTGGACACTGTTTGCAAGCTTCATGTTTCTGACATCACAAGTATGAAAGTTATTCCACGGTCTTATAGAATAAATCCATGTTAGCACAGTAAAAGTAAGAACAATTTACCACTGATTTTTTTCAAGCTGTAAACCAAATTTTACTGGCATTCTGTACTATTAAACCAATGTTAGAATAGAATATAATTTCTAGTGCTATTTTCTCAGCAGGGCATGAGATGAGACGTGTATACTCAAATCAGACTAAAGGTTTTTCCCCCTCTATAATTAGCCAGATAAATTTCTGCAATGGACACTAAATTATATTTATTATGGGAGACTGCTAACACACAAAGAGAATGACCAAATGACACCTTCATCATGTAGTGTATTTCATTGTCTTCCAGCTCTCTATCCTAACCTCCACAGTACTCCATCTCTAATGACAACAGCGTCAGTTTTCCTGAAGCACAATCTGAGCCACTGTTGGTATTTATTTAACAATAGCTCTTAAATACAGAGAGAGGCATGGTCTGTTCTCTGGTAAGATTAATAATCTAATCAGGTTGAAAGAAACAAAGCTGAAGGAAATTATTTTAAAATACATATAAAGTGATAACATTTATTCTAATTATTCTGGGTCAGCTCTGTGGCCATGATTTTAAAGTGAATTATAGGGTGGAATAAAAGTCAACAAGCCCTCTGCTCCAAGAACATGAACTATCCAGGAACATGCTAGGTGTGGCCAGAACATCTTCTAAGTATTTAAATGAGCCATAATATTAACACAGATTGTTAATACGTAAAGATGCTGCTTTTCTTTAAAACTACACTAGTATCCCTTTTCTCTACATTCTTTCATCCTCAAGTCTTTCCCCACACAGGCCTCAGCTTTAATCTTCTCTGATACAACCAGTGAAACAACGTATTTTTTCAAATGAGTTAAGCATGATTTACTCACTACCTAAGGAAAAAAGACAGAATCTGGGATTTGTATTACGCAGACACCTATGTTTCAAAAAACATTATAGTCTTCTCTGTATTTTATTAATAATTGATGTTGTCCATATTTATCAGGAGAATAACATGCTCTTAAAATTTATTCAGATTGTTAGTATCTGCTGTTACTAAGATAATGCTGTAAGTACGAAGACCAAGCAACATATTTTAATAAAAAAGTTCTTTACATACAGTTTTCCCAAGTTTGAGAACAAGTTTTTCAGCATTTATGTGATCCATAAAGTTAGGATGAGATTTTCTTCTGCGATAATCTTCATCAGTAAAAGGAATCTTGGGATCTTCCTACAAAGGAAAAAAATGTGACTGTAATACATGTAAAACAGAACAATTTTTAAAGGACAAGATGGTTAAAAAGTTCTTAAAAAATATTTTAAAAATCTTTTTTAACTTTGTTTTAACTTGAAATTCTTAAAACTTCTGATTCTGGTACTTGAGGTTAACATTTTGAAAATGTCAATAGTTCAATTTCAATTTTCACAGCAAAAGACTTTTAACTACCTTTTATATTTAAAAAACTGTGACTTTTTAATATATATAGCATTACACATGCTTGAAAAACTCTGACAACTGCTACAGATAACATTAACGTGCACAATTCTGTAAAAGTAAATTTGAGAATTGAAATAGTATACTACAAAACATCCCACATGGTTCCTGACAATACATAACATACATAGATATAAAGATTTATCTATTTATCTGTCTATACACTGATTTAAATGCATATTTCATTAAATATGTAGTAAATATGGGATTTTTTATGACTGAAGGACAATGCATATTGTGGTTAGCGTAGGTCTTGCCTCTTATCCAAGCAGTCCCTAATGTCTGCCTGTATCATTGTAGCCCAGTGCCCAAACTTCTCTGTCCAGTGAAATAAATCTAACAATTTTGGCAGTAAGTAGTGGTTTAAGGCGAAAGGATAATGAGAAAAACCACACTTGCTGACACTAACTTTATTAGCTATTGTTGAAGTACATACTGAAATACTTTCTTTAATCACATTTAATGAATATTTTCCACTAAAAGGAAAGATTCAGTTGAAGAAAAATTTATATTTTCCCATTACTTACAGGGTCAGGGAGTTTGCTTTTTGCCCAGCTCATTATTGTTGAAATGAGGATGAATAACTTTGGTGTTGCAAAATGCTCTATTTCCATATGTAGAGCTGTTAAATGAAAGCAAAGGATTTAATTTATTGTAAACTGTATTACTCAAACTGTATTTTTGCTTTTATAAAGGTCCTGTATAGACATTTATGCCATAACATTCTATGTGGTACATATTTTTAAGGAAATACTTTATTTGGGTTGGTATAAAATAAAGACACTGAATCAGGAAAGAAAACAAATAGGCAAATAATGGTAATAAAGAATCAAATTATTGGGAATCAACATAATCTCCATAGAGCTACATATCATGGGGGAGGAAAAAAAAAAAGCAGCAATCTGTACTAGGAAATGACACATCTTTACTGATTGCTCCGGTACTGAAAGAAAATAAGAGTGTGGGGGTTTTTCATGATTGAAGCAGAAAATCTATAGAATTCAAGTAAAGCTTCCTTATTTTAATTTAAAGCAAAATAGTTAAATGTAGGTTATGTTTTTTTTGAGTGCTCTAAAACTTATGATGTTATCCAAGTATTTATACTATAAACAGGAAGGCATAATTTAGTTTAACTATCGCATAAAGAACAATATTGCACTGTCACCATAAAAAGATTTCAGATGCCTATTAGAATTTGGATATAACAATCAGGAGAAAGTTTCAGAAAGACTGTTAGCAGTATTTTTTTATTAGACTTTTAAGTCAAAATAGATTTAAAATAATTATATAAAATATTGAAACATTATCTGAATATCACAGGAGCAAATTTTCTACCCACGCCCCAATGCAAATAGATAAGATGATGGTTGATAGTTATTTAGGGAAATAACTGCCTACACAGATATGTCATTTGAAGTGTTGGACCATTCCATCATTCCATGACAGCTTCTCTAGCTTATGAATGCTAGAGTGCATTCCATGGTTCCTTGCTAATTAATTGAACAATTCATGCAGCATTTCTCCATCAAGGAACCCAGTTTTATATTACAGTAAACTATAAATCCCAGATAATTTCATTATAAATTTACAATAAATTTTGATGGGTGTATAGCAACCAATTTTCTGTTCCGTTAGTAGATATACTAACCAGAAGCAGCCCATGTTGCTTCCTCAATTTGATTTGCATCCTCAGTGATATTATATAAAACAATCTCACACTCAAGCAAGTGACTTAGGAGCTCTTCTCGAGAAGAGACCTGGGGAAAAAAAAAGCTAGAATCTGTCATTTAAAAAAACAAACAAACAAGAAAAAAAAATCCAAAATCCCTTTTCTCTGAAAGTTTAACTTACTGATGGAACATAGTTTTCAAACGCTAGGATATTAGAATAAATCTGGTAGAATGAGACTAATATCAAACTTTATCTGTCAGATACAAGTAAGGTGATGAAGTGTAAATTAAATGCTGAAACTTCTAATTTACAGTACACATTAATATAGTTCAAAAAGATGCACAATTTTCAGTGGCATTTTAGGGTTCATATTTTCAGTGCATTTGTGAATATCAAAGATATCTATGACTTTTATAGGTATTTTAAACAAGGATCAACTGGCAGAATGGAGAAGACATAAAAAAATGTCTATTTCCTTGCAAAATAACATCGGGTCATTTTTGCTAAATGCAGATCGTCTGAATCACTTGAGCAACTCCAACAAACACTTTGGGCAAGGGCAGTGATTAAGATTAAATACTGCCAGCCATAATTTTCTGATTGAACAGCTCAGCTGTATAGACGTTTAAATCAAAATTTTCAAATGTTTGAAGCGATTCTGGATAATCAGTTTTAGACAGAGGCAATTTTAGTTTCAGAAAAGTAAATCAAGCAATAAGCAATTGCATTCTTAAAAAGCAAGCCTCCTTTAGTTAACTAAACTCTGGACATATCTTTATACAAATATGTAGGTATTCAGAACAATTAGTTGCTAGCGAAAGCTGTGATTTCAGTGACAGTTAAGAAGGGGGATACTAAGTTTGATTCCAGCACCACTACCTTTATATACAGTGATAAAAGACACAGGAGACGAGAGATACGTGAGGTGTGTGTTCTGAGGGGAAAAGAAAGCAGACCTGTGGATCCTCATCACCTTGTCTGTAACTACTTTTTAAAAAAAATCTATTTTGAGTCTGAGTTCTATTTGCTGTATCAGACCTAGCAGGGAGAAGATAACAGTGTGCAGGAAGCAGAGGGAATAAAATACGTGCATACGTCTTCCAGCAGCAACAAAAGACCATTTTATTAATGCAGGTCATTTTACATGACTTGCAATGTTTGTAACGTTGTCTAACGGCAACCTGAAATAAGACACTTACTGCATATGTTTCCTCTGCAAAAGGTGGTTTAGTACTCTCTGGTTTGGAAAGGGTACCCACTACTTGGTAGACTCCCTCCTTTGGCCCACTAGAAACTTCAGCAGCTGAATTATTTTCATCTTCCTCCTCCTCCTCCTCTACGCTTTCAAGCGATGCCCCAACAACACATCTGGATAAATACTGCAATACACAAGACACACGTCTGTATGCAAATATATGTTGAATCCTACACAGGTTCTCATGGGCTTGGGAAGAATGCAACACTGTTGACTAGCCCTGATCCTGTTGTAGGTGATGTAGCTCAGAACACAGATTGCCACTGAACAGGAAAACGTTAGGGACTTCTCAGCCTCAGCTGTAATGTTTTGTCTTGACTTGTCTCCTACACCTCAAACCCAAAGGTGTTGGCCAGTCCCTAGATGCCTCTCCTCTGCAGCCTGGCTCCTCTCAGGCAGGCGCTACCTCAGAGAGATTCTCTCCCTCCATAGTGACCAGCTGTTACCTCAGGTCTCCCGACCTGCTCTATCCACGCCTCCTGCTCCTAACTCTCATTTTCTTTCTCCTTCCTATCTTAACCCCTTCTTGCCCCCAGTCCCCCTCCTCAGCTGGGTGACCCCAGCTACCCGGCTGGCTTCCCGCCCGGCCGAACTGCCCGGAGGCCAGCCACGGCTCCCGCCCGCGGGCCAGGCGGGCGCTCCCCGCGACGGGCCGGGGCAGGCAGGAGGGCGGCGGCGCCTCAGGACGCCTCATGGCCGGCGCCCGCCGTCACCTCGCCGATGCTGCGGCCGCAGTAGGAGTCGAGGTGGTTGAGGAAGACCCGGAGACTGCGCGCCGGCGCCGCCGCCATCGCCACAGTCTGCGCTGGGGACGCGGCCCGTCGCTAGGCGACGGCGCGCGCAGGGGCGGCTGCGCAGTGGGCCGGGCGGGGCGGGTCTCGGGGCCATCTTCAATAGCAACAGTAGGAACGTCGGAAATTCCATCTGAACGTGAGGAGGAACTTCTTTCCTTTGAGGGTGGCAGAGCACTGGAACGGGCTGCCCAGAGAGGTGGTGGAGTCTCCGACTCTGGATACATTCCAAACCCACCTGGATGCCATCCTGTGCAACCTGGTGTAGGTGACCCTGCTCTGGCAGGGGGGTTGGACTAGGTGATCTCCAGAGGTCCCTTCCAACCCCCGTGATTCTGTAACAGGCATTTAGTGTGCGTGTGTACCCTTTTTTTAATACCCAATTCAATCTATCTTATCCAATTTTATACCTAATTCAATCTATAGCTATGATCTATCAATCAATTTAGCTAAATTATCCTAGAACAAATAGGGATAATGGCAGCCAACAAATTAGGGGCTTTATTCCTGACTTCTGGATGCCAAACAGGACAAAAATGTACGTAGTACTGCTGAGGGAAAAATAGCTTTAATTAGGTTGTTAGACATCCTTTCAGATAGCAGGCAGGCTTTGAAGCTTTTTAGGTAATTCAGAGATTAACAGCTCCATTAGGGCAGGCAGCGCTCATTCGGGGTTCGGCTAATGAAAACAAACGACAGCCGAAGGAGACCTCTTGAAATTCTCCCTCGTCGGTGCTTCAGGGCCAGGTTGGACGGGGCTCTGAGCAACCTGGTCTAGTGGGCAGTGTCCCAGCCCAGGGCAGGGGGTTGGAACTAGATGATCTTTCAGGTCCCTTCCAACCCAAACCGTTCTACGATTCAGAGAAGCTCCCTCCCTATAGACAGCAATGCCTAAGTGTAGGGACTGGAGAGCATTTTCTTCATACTCATAAACCCAGACATAGTGGAATGACATAGCTTTCCCATTTTTGAGTTGACACTGCAGTACATTACAAGAAACAACACAAGTTTCTTCTGGTAACACCTACAAAACACCTGTTTCGAAAGTATGTCTCAGCTTAGGTTTATAACAAGCATGCAAAATGACAAAGCATTTTAAAGATGTCTAAGAAAAAAAATAATCTTAGCAATATAACATTTACTTTGGCATTTTTCCACTTGTATTTCTAATACTTCCTTTTCAAGTCCCTCTTTACAATCACCTACCTTGTCTTTTCACGACAAAGTTTCAGCAGATAGAAGTTTGCAGACACAGGTTTTCAAATACTTAACTATTTGATATTTTGGATTTTATTGGTATGATGACTTTTGTTGTTCACTCCCTGCTTTCTAGTAGCTTCCCCCCTCAAGAAAACTACAACACACCGGTGCGTTTATTTAATGCTTTAGTCATTGAAATTGAACAAGTAAATCAGTTGCAAGGGAAAATATTCAAATATAAATTTGGTAAAGTACATTCTCCTCACAGAGGACTAACCACGTGCCACAGACCTGTGTGCAAAAGAGAGCCTATGAACAATTTTTAGAGCATGAAAGCGTACCCTAGGGCAGAGGATTAATATCAGAAGTTTCAACCTAAAAAGATAATAAAATAAACACAAAAGTAAGGTCTGGAAAACAGAAGCGTCTTGTCAGTCATAGTTGTACATCACTACCCCAAAGCTATTACAAAAGCTCTACTAGGCTCCTTCAATTAATAGGACTAATCCTTAGCAGGCAGAAGTCCATGTATCTCTACTGAAGTCACTGGAATCTGTGACTTCATGAGAACTGATGCGCCCCTAAGTGTGGCTCCAAAAAAGCGACTGCATGTACTTGTCACAAAAGCATGTCAGAATAATGGCAGGATTATTCAAATAAAGATGCACAAATACTACATAATACAAGAATACAAAAAGTATTAATGTCACAGAACGTTAGTTAAACAGTACTGGTATTTCTAACCAACTGTATGTTTAAAAAGTCTACCATTCAGTACATACTTCAAAAGTTACAGCAGAACAAGAGATTTATAAAGAGATTTGTACCAGTTTGTAAGTAGAAAATACAAGCTATATCTTCCAGTTTGTATTACTCTTAGCAAATTTCATACAGCCTTTGGTTTCAAACCAATACAATGCAATTAACATTACAGTGCTTAATTAGTATTCATTAGAGAGGATGCTGTACAATTGAGGGATAAAATGTGAAAAACAGGAGTACTAAAGTACTGTATTATAGAAAGTAAAGGCTGAAGCAAAAATACTCTTGGGTATATCCTGTACATCATGTAAACACACATTCAGAATAGTAAACAGGCTAAAATGTCTTCCAAGCCTCCCAAATAGTTACAATATAGCATACATATACATAAATATAGCATATTTAACATCATCTTTAGGAAATGTAGCCCATTACATCCTAATTCTGTGCTTAACTCATTTGCGATTCAGACAATACATTCATATATTAGCAGTACATCTCATTTATTATTTGGAGTTTGCTGGTTGCCATAGACAAGGACAGACCAAATAATACTGAGCCTTGCTTTTAACTCAGATACTGTCACTATATAAGCAATGTTCAACGGTTCAAGAATCATCTTTCTTGTTACCAAAGCTGAGAATTTTCAGATTTATGTATAGCAAATCAGGCTGAAATTCTGTTCTTTGCAGAACAGTAGTTTTCCCAATTATTTTTCATTAATTGGGTACAGCCAGTAGTTAGCTTCTACTTTAAAAAGCTATCAGTAAGCACACACAAAAAGAATTACTACTTGAATATATAACATTCGGTCCCTATATACTGTTTTAGAGTTTTGGATAATAACACTTTGAAAAGAGATCAAATTTTTTTAATGTTGTGAGGAGCAACACTTACTTGCTCACCTACAACAAAAACCAAAAAAGTTTATTAATTTTACAATTTATCAAAGTGGCTTTTAATAGCATTGTGATATATTCAAATCCACTGTAGCAAAATGTTATAGAGTAGTACTAGCATGAATTAGATATTAATGCAAGAAATGAAGCTTAAAGATGTTTGTGATTATGTTTGTAAGAAAGATCTCGGTGCCTAAGAATTCCTTCTAGCATTAAACCTTCCTCACTCCTGGGTTAATCATGACTGACTCTCTCTCTTCAAAGCTTCTAGTCTTTGTAGTAGTGCGTTTCCAAACACCTCTCGATATGCAGGGCTGAGAGAGTCCAATAAGGAGTAGACGGTTTCATGGTATGGAGTTTGCAATCTGTCATCAGTCTGATCAAAATCATAACCTACTACCTGCAAAAAAGAAACCACTGATTAAGTTTCTGTGGGTAGGATCACCTCGCAACGGGAAACAGATATCACAACATTTAACTTTGCCAGTCAGGGTAGTACAGTAATGTGAGAACAAAAGATACTGGATTTAAATCACAATCTGTGCTTTCTACTATGGGGCTTAGTGGTAATACAGTATTTAGACAGTTTCAAATACCTTTTGTCCAAAACTCAGAATATTAGTAAAATCTATCATTGTGACCTTTGAAAAGAAGTCTTACATCTACGTGTTCGCACAAAACATGCATATGGTGCAAAAAGGAGTTGTATACATGCTGTATTACTGACTTATCTGGGTACCTGAGAAACCCAAAGACTGACATGTCTATAACAAACTGCTGCTTCAGTCTTCATTGTTTTGTGTCTCAAATAAATGCCTGTTTTTTCATCAACTTCCCTTCTTGTTTTGTTGGAAGTAACTAGTTAATGTTCCACTTTCTAGGAGAAAACATGTAGAACAGGCTTTCATAAAAGTACAAGAGGAATATGTATGCTGTTTTGGTGTCACTGAAGTATTTTTCTAGGCACCTTTTGAACACAACTATTGTTCCAAACAAAGAGGCTTAAGAAATTATACACAAATTAGTTTACCCTGAGTCCTGCTTCGGTGAGCTCCAGGCAGTATCTGTTCCTTTCCCTGGTTTCCACATTGATATATGCCACATCCTCTGCACAGGGAAGGGTTTTTGAGACAAACATGTTGCTGACAGCGAACAGAACATCATTCACAACAGCTTCAGCTTCTAGTCTCATATCTTTCACATCTGTTCCTTCGAAGTCTCTATAATCAGAATCCTCTTCAAACCCCGTATTATTGGGCAACTCCATAGGATTGCAGTCAGTCTCCATTCTGCATATGGAAACATTTATTCTAGATTTATCATACCACTACACTCTACATATATTAGTATCAAAAAAAAAAAAAGGATCTATCTTAAGCAGATATATTTAACATTGGCCAAAAAAATGAAAATATGAGACCCAGTGACTTCCATAACCCATAAAATGGCAGTCCAGAGAACTCAAAACCAAGATGTTGAGAACAACTGCTTAGGAAGGTTACATTAGCACATAGAAGCAGAATCAGTATCACTGAAGTTGCTGCTTCTTATGCGAGTAACTCGCATTCTGTTGTATAAGACTGTTATGATTCAGCAGTAATTAATTCCCCACTTTGCTGACCCAGAATGCAGTAGGAAGACAAGTCATGCCTAGAAAAACTGAAATCATAGAATCATAGAATCGTCTAGGTTGGAAGGGACCTTTAAGATCATTGAGTCCAACCATCAGCCTAACACTGCCAAGTCCACCACTAAACCATGTCCCTAAGCACCATGTCTACCCGTCTTTTAAATACCTCCAGGGACCAGTTCCCCGGGCAGCCTGTTCCATTGTTTGATAACCCTTTCGGTGAAGAAATTTTTCCTAATATCCATCCTAAACCTCCCCTGGCACAACTTGAGGCCATTTTCTCTTGTCCTATTGCTTGTTACATGGGAGAAGAGACCGACTGCCACCTCTCTACAACCTCCTCTCAGGTAGTTGTAGAGAGTGGAAAGGTCTCCCCTCAACCTCCTTTTCTCCAGGCTGAACAACCCCAGTTCCCTCAGCCGCTCCTCATAAGACTTGTTCTCCAGACCCCTCACCAGCCTCATTGCCCTTCTCTCCAGAATCTTGCTCCAGAATCTCAATGTCTTTCTTGTAGTGAGTGGCCCAAAACTGAACTCAGTATTCCAGCAACAGCTGTAGAAAATAAAAACCTACTGTTGGTGAATTTAAGGAAGACTTAGAAAAGTCTGTGAACTAAATGGATTATCAAAGACTGTAAAGACATATTAACAGCTGTTTTTTTGTTTACAGTCACTAAAGAACAATTCTCTGGTTCAGCTTTCACGCACAACTGAGACATACATTGCCAGCCTTTGTAAGCAACCATTACCAAAAAGGGATGGACTCTGTGGGTTGTCACCACAGCAGCTCCAGCATTTGCCTCTCGGGTACCGGTGTCACCATGGGGCCTGCTAACCCATAGGGAAACCTGCCTAAGGCCCGCAGGGAAAGCCCTTGGGACACTGCCCCGAGGGCTTCTGTGGCTGAGCACTGGGGCCAGGAGGCAATGGGGGCCGGCAATGACCGATCTGCAGCGCCCGAGCCACTCACACCATGAGATTCATCCCTTCCTGACGAACTCCCACCTTGGGCCTACACACAAATTCCAAAGAACCCGAAGGCACCACGGGAGCTGGCTACCAGCCTCCCATTCGCAGCGAATTCACTCCCATTTACTGACAGCGAAACAAGCCGCGGCTCACACCCGCGCCACTCACTGCCCCCACCGGCAGCGCCGCGCCCCGGCAGCACCCCACCTACCGGCCCCGCCGCCCGGCCCCAAACGGCTCCGGACACGCCGGCACCTGCCGCTCCGCCCTGCCGGCGGAGAGCCACCCGCCCCGCTGCTTCCCCCGGGGCCGTTCGCTAGAGAACCGGCCCCCACCGCCGCCACCTCGCCCCAGCGCCGCCCGGCAGCAGAGACCCCTCCGGCGCGACACCGCCCCCCTCACGGACCTCCTGCGGCCGCTTCCGCCCCCGCCTCCTCCACTCCCACTCGGCGACGCCACTTCCGCGCGGACGTCACGGTGCCGGTGACGGCGTTCGGCCGGGGGGGGGGAGGGAAGGAGACAAACAGCCCGGGTCGGGCCGGCTGCCCTCGCCGGCGGCGGAGAGCTGACGCGGGGGGCGTCCGCCCGCCGGACGCCAGCCCCCTTCCCCCGCTCCGCGCACCGTTCTGCTGCCCAGCGCTGCCGCGGCGGCCCCCTCCGCGCTCGCGGGCCGCTGAGAAGATGGCGGCGACGGTGTCGGAGTGAGGATGGAGCTACCTGTCAGCGCCTCTTCGCCCTGAGGGGAAGCAGTGCTGCCCCGCCGGCGGTGTGAGGGGCGGCGGGGGCGCCGTCTGGCAGCGGGAAGCCCCTGCGGTAGCCCGCGCTGAGGGGCGAGGCTGGGCCCGGCGGCTCCCGCTCGCCTCCCTCTCTCCGCCCGCCGGAGGGGCCGGCCCCGGCCCCGTCCCGCCGCCTGGCCCTGCGGCCCCCGGCGCGCATCCGCCATGCCGTGGCCTTTCTCGGAGTCCATCAAGAAGAGGGCCTGCAGGTACCTGCTGCAGAGGTACCTGGGCCACTTCTTGCAGGAGAAGCTCAGCCTGGAGCAGCTCAGCCTGGATCTCTACCAGGGCACCGGCTCCTTGACGCAGGTCCCTCTGGATAAGTGGGTAAGAGATGCCGGCGCTTCACCCCCTCGGCTCCTGCTGCGTCTGAGGGACCAGCTGATTCCCTGCCCCCGGCTGCCACCCACTTTATTTTCAGTACCCAGCCCCCTTTATGTAAAAAGTTACAGCCGTGATTAGCATTTCATCCATGGAACTCTTCTCTGATACGCTAGCATTTAAAAAAACAAAAAAATAAATCTGGGCAGTTATTACGGATATGTTTTTCCAGGCACACTTTGGTTTTGTTATTTTTAGTTATGAGAAAGGAAACAAAAACTAAAAGAAGGCAATAGCTGCTGATATTTAAGGGAGAAGGAGTTAGTGTAGCCCAAACTACTAGAAATTGCTGCTGTAGATATTGAGGAGCACGTTTACTGACTACAACTAGGGAGGATAAAAACATAAAAAGTCATCCCTGTTCCATCTGTGCTTTGTCTTAATCTTGGAGGCATGTTGATTCTTATTGACAGAGCTATCCTGAGCTTAGTCCCTGTACACCTCTAAAAATTGCCCCCTGATCTTGCAGTGGTGAAAGTGCGTGTTGACAAATGGAAAGCTCTTTTTAGCTGGAGTTTGCAGAGCAGGTGGGCTGTCGCGCTTTGAACCAGCTGAAGCTTTTTTCAGTCCTGGCATGTATGTTTTTATATATATATGTGTATGTGTCTATACACACACACACGTATCATACTTCCAGCCTACTGTAGTCATCCAAAGGTCTGTGTCCCTGTGTGTAATATTTCGTAAAGTTTCTGGGGTTAATTACCAATGTTACTGAGTTCTACCTGCCAGTCAAGTGACTGTCATGAGGAGCCTTAAGCACTGCTGTGCGTCAGTCATTGACTTCCAGGGTAGCACAGATGATGAACTAGATACACAGGCTTATTGCTTTACAAAGTACTTTCAAAACACATTTTTACTATACTGTGTCTGGTATTATGCCATGCTGGGCACATTTATAATACTTGTGAATATGTGATGTTTTCAAATAATGCTTTTCCAGTTGTTTGTGTGAAAATATGTTTGAGAGTGGCAGGAGACAGACGTTTGCAGAAATGCCCCATATTAGCAGTGTATTATTGTGGGGTTTTTTTTTGTTGTTTGCTTGTTTGTTTTCTTTTCTGGCTGTGTCTGCAGCTTGTTTTCTGTGGCAGGCAGTGAGGCGGTCTCACTCTAATTGAATTATTATGCCCTCTAGTGGGTATCACAGCACTCTTCACGAGTCAAAGTGACATTTAAAATGTACATAATTTGAAACAGCAGCAGTTAGGGACTAGGACTAAATGAACAGTTAATTATGTATACACAATGATTAAATATATATACAATAATGCTTAGATTATCTTCCCCATTTGTAGATCAGCATTTTTCTTTTTGGCTTGTAAACAATGATATGTTTGAGGTTCTCTGCACGTGACTGTCTGATGTATGACAGATTGCAAAAACAGATGTCGCGGAAGTACTACAGCTTTTTTTTCCCCCCCTAGTCATTGTAAGCTTGTTCTCTATGAATCACCAGGATGGCTGTAGTTTTACATATTATCTTATACATTTTTGTGGATTCTTCTGTTCATCTTAACATTGTAGATATTTTTGCCAACACTGTATGTGTTTATAGATTGTAGAGATACGTAGGAGTACCTGGGGCTATTAGTGTAACCCCTTTGCCTCTTGGGACCTGGGCTGTTTAAAAAAATCAAAATGTAGCCCGTGATGTTTGTGGTTGAATTTTAATATACTAGTACTTCTGCTACTGGCATTAGTGTGATTTCCAGCTGGAGACTTTCAGTCAATAACATGGGAACAAGTCCTTGGAGTGCTCTACTTGCTGCTGTCTAGGAACAACTGGCTTGTTTATGAAGTAATTTAACTGTAAGAATACTTGTAGGTGGGGTTTTTTTTGTTTTGTTTTGTGGTTGTTTTTTTTTTTCTTTTCGATAGTAAAATTCTATTTCAAAATAATAAGGAATGTACTAAAATACACTCATTTTTATTGCCATGTACATTTGTAGCAAGAAAAGACATCTGAGTCAGATTTATACAAAATATAGTAACTAGCTTAGTTCTTGCTATAGCAAATTATTTTGTAAAGGTTCAAGTGATTTCAATGAATCTGTGATATTTTCAAATATAGTTTCCATGCCAAATAATGATTTTTTGCCTTATCTTATGCTATTACCGCATCTATAATTATTATATTTAGTTCAAAATAAGTTTGTCACTGAATCTTAGCTGATTTTTTGATTCTTAAATAAATTCCTGATAGAACTGTTTCAGGTTCTGTTTCTTTAAAGTTAGTGTCTTTTTCTGCTGCTTGAGTGGACTTTGGAACAGAAGCTAGAAAAGCAAGCAAACAAAATTCTAAAAGCAAAGTTATTGAGAGAATAAGCAGAGCAACAAGTTAACATGATGGGAAAACTGCACCTGGAGACACAAGAATGAAAAATATAACTTTCTGAAATCTTTTTTTGTTCATTTTTATTTTTAGATTATTCTATATAATTAGAACAACATTTTAAATCTAATTAAAATGGAAAGCAAATTTTAAATCCTTACTTTTTAAAAAAAACTTTTGATGTTTAACTTATGCATTTCCTCAGGTAAAATCAGTGGTCCTGTTCAACACAGCAAGGTCAAAAGCACACTTTTTTTGCCAGTTGAAAATTGTGTACTAATATTGCAACCACAGTCTTTAGTAGGGTCTTGTTTATATTAGGAAGTCACCAAATCTGGTATGTGATTTAGATTGTTTTTTATTTTATTAAAGCAGCCTAGATAGTTCTTGTTCAATAATTTCAGTTTTAACTTAATTTTCCAATCAGGGCACAAACAGGGATTTGCTTTTTTTTTTTTAACATAAATGCGAAGAATATGTTTCATCTGCATGGATATAATGAAAGCTACATAGTGCAACAAGTGAGTCTTTTTTTGAGGATTGTGGAAAACGTAAAAATTCTGTTACTTCTTCAGACCTGCTGCTCCGTTTTTCTCATCAATTTCACTTACTCTGTATGATACTGGGGGCAACTTAATTGTAGTTTTGTTTGTAATGTCACTGTAAAGGACTGGATTAACTGAATGATTTCTGTAGAGTATTGGTCTGTCCACTGAGCTTCAATTTTTAAATCAGTGTTGAACATTGAACAGATTAAAATATGATTTAGAAATGGCAAGTATGTTACACAGCAAGAGGTGATTATTTGGTTCTGTTTTTCCAGTGTCACAGAGAAATGTAAAATGAACATTACATTGAAATTACATGCTAGTGAAATACTTTTGCCACAGAAACCAGGTACTTTTTGCATTTTTCCTGTCAACCTGTTTTCAGCTTTCTTCAAGTATTGCTGGAGAAAGAACAGATTAACCTGAGTCAGTACTGTAATGTTTGTAACTGTAAGGTAGCAGAATTTTTTTGGTATCGTGCAAAAATACAGTTACCGCTGAGAAATCTGTATTATGCTGAAAGCTAAGTAATTTTCTGAAACAAATTATGATGGAATCAAAATACTTGAAAGTGTCCAGTTTATTGTCTGTCTGAGTATAATTAATTTTCTGATAGCCTCAGTTTGTTTTATTTGTTATATGGATGTGACTTTTTTAAAAAAAAATATTATTATTTTTATTTTATTCTATTCTTCTAGTGTCTTAATGAGATCCTGGAGTCTGCAGACGCACCTCTGGAAGTCACAGATGGATTTATCCAATCAATTTCTTTATCTGTTCCATGGGGGTCATTGCTACAAGATAACTGTGCATTAGAAATAAAAGGATTAGAGATGGTCTTCAGGCCAAGACCAAGGCTTGGTAGGCTTATTTTTTTCATTTTCAAAAAGGAGGTTCGCTACAGTTTTTCAGAGGCAAAAGGCCACACTTGCTTTAGTCAGTTCTTCGCCTTATTTAAAGTGCCATTTAATTTGCATACATTAATGACAAGGAATACAGTATAAAAAGAAACCGCCAGGTGTTTTTATCAATTGGTTGTCAACTGTTTCTCAATTGGTTGTTGTTCTGTTAAATAACTTAAAATGTTTATAATGTTCCTACTGTTGTATCTCTTCTTCCAAACTGTTTCAGACATACTGAAATGAAAGTAATACTGTGTGGAAACAAGTTTGCTAGCTAGGGTTGTTGGATGTTTTATGCCAAGTGCTGTTAGTCAGCATTAGTGTCTGCCTGTTAGGTGATAGTAGGATAACACAATAGTGTAAAACTATGGGGGGGGGGTTGTTACACTGAGGTTCTGGCTTTCTTCAGCAACTTTAGGGTAAAGGATGCATCTTCTTGTGTATTTGGAGAACAACTACTACATTTTAATTGCTATCACAGTCTGAAATAATGAATTTTAAGTACTCTAAATACTTACTATCTTTGATAGTTCCCTGATCTTCCCCAGGGGTCAGTACTGGGTCTAGTCATGTTCAACATATTCATCAATGACCTGGATGAAGGGACAGAGTGAACCATCAGCAAGTTTGCTGATGACACAAAACTGGGAGGGGTGGCTGACACACCAGAAGGCTGTGCTGCCATTCAGCGTGACCTGGACAGGCTGGAGAGTTGGGCAGAGAGAAACCTCATGAAGTTCAACAAAGGCAAGTGTAGGGCCCTGCACCTAGGGAGGAATAACCCCATGCACCAGTACCGGTTAGGGGCTGACCTGCTGGAAAGCAGCTCTGTGGAAAGGGACCTGGGAGTCCTGGTGGACAACAGGATGACCATGAATCAGCAATGTGCCTTTGTGGCCAAGAAGGCCAATGGCATCTTGGGGTGCATCAAGAGGTGTGTGGCAAGCAGGTCGCGGGAGGTTATCCTCCCCCTTTACTCTGCCCTGGTGAGGCCACATCTGGAGTACTGTGTCCAGTTCTGGGCTCCCCAGTTCAAGAAGGACAGGGAACTGCTGGAGAGGGTACAGCAAAGGGCTGTGAAGATGATTAGGGGACTGGAACATCTTTCTTATGAGGGAAGGCTGATGAGGGAAGGCTGAGGGACTTGGGTCTTTTTAGTCTGGAGAAGAGAAGGCTGAGGGGATATCTTATCAGTGCTTATAAATACTTAAAGGAAGGGTGCCAGGAGGATGGAACCAGTCTTTTTTCAGTAGTGCCCAGTGACAAGAGGTAACAGGCACAAACTGAAACACAGGAAATTCCATCTCAACATGAGGAGGAACTTCTTTCCTTTGAGGGTGGCAGAGCACTGGAACAGGCTGCCCAGAGAGGTGGTGGAGTCTCTGACTCTGGAGACATTCCAAACCCGCCCGGACGCCGTCCTGTGCAACCTGCTTTAGGTGACCCTGCTCTGGCAGGGGGGTTGGACTAGATGATCTCCAGAGGTCCCTTCCAATCCCTATGATTCTGTGATTATAATGCTTAAAGGAATGCCTGAGCTCTTCTAGCTTGTCTGTATCCATATGAATCTAGCTGATCTAGTTTAGGCTGTCCTGGTAATAAATTTTTTCTATCAAACCTCTGTGAATTCTGCTAAGATGTGTTGTTATAGTGTGTGTGGAACAGGTAGTGCATTTTTATTTTGTGGAAAATATTGAATAAATGTCTGAAGGATTTTGATTTGTTTCCCTTTTTATAGTGTAGAGAAGATGGAAGAAAATATTTCTTTCAATACGTCATAAAGAAGAGAAAAAAAATTCATAAACCCTATTTTCCATCTTTTGCAAGTTACCTTAAGTAACTTGCTTATATATACTCTGCATTTTGTTCTTACTTGTTTAACTGGAACTAAGTTTTGAGCTGTTTTACTTTCTGATGTAAGATTGTTGCTTTGAAAGAATGTTGGTATTAGGAGGAAGCTTTATTTATTCACTTGCATCCGTTTAGTTCTCTGATGCACAAGGCTTTGTAATACAGTACAAAAAGCCCACGATGCTGGTTTTGTCACACTTTTGTAGCCACATGGATGTTTCCAGACCTGAATGCTAAACTGAAATGTTTTGCTTGTTTAACGTGTTTGTATTTGTGCTAGTTTTACTTTTTATTGCCTATACTACAGTGTTATAGTTGAATTAGATTAACTTTTCTAATCTAGTTTTATAGTATTTGCTCACAGTGGGCTTGGCATTAGCTGGTAGGAATGCACTGTCAAGTTAATCTGGCTGCTAAAAAACTTCTTCAGGTTAATACATGCTATGCTCTCTGATTTTATTGTGTTTTATTTATGTCAGGTCTGTGTTAGACATTTAAAATGTGTTTTAATATGTTAAGATAACATCTTAAACCTTGTTTAGTCTTTCCCCATCTAGGATATGTTTCAAATGGAATAAGAAACTTTAAAATAATTCTTTAGAAAAAAGAGTAGTTTCATTGATTTCATTTTGCTAATTATACCTGCAAGATCATACCAATATTACAAAAGCACTCAAGAAATTATTCACTTAAACCAGTGCTGAAGATTGGTTGCACTAAGTCCTGGTTTCTTCTTGTTTATATTGAGTTTTCAAATACCAGAATCTTACCAATGCAATCTAAATAGATTAAAATAATTTAAAAGTAGTAAAGTATATAAAAGGAGATTGTAACTAGATTTGTTTTTAAGTATAGCTTCTTACTAAGCTGTTGAAACTCTTTTCTGGATGTGCCAAATGTATTATTTTGTTTTGTCTTTATTGTTTCAAAATGTTCACAGTCAAATTTATTAAGACTTCTGTTATTCCACAGCATCTGGGTCTGAGCCTATGTATTGGTCAAGTTTTATGACCAGTAGTATGCAGCTTGCAAAAGAGTGTCTTAGCCAAAAATTGACAGATGAACAAGGAGAAGGGTCCCAGCCTTTTGAAGGACTTGAGAAATTTGCAGAAACTATTGAAACAGGTATGAATTAATTATTGAGATCTGAATGAACATCTGAGATTAAATCAGCTTTTGTGTCTTAGTTTTACAAAATGACATCTCATTTGCCATAACTTGTGTCACAAATTTTCACTTGTTAGCACTACCTGTAAAATTTAAACAGGAAGACAGGACAAATAATCCTGTTTCCAAAGAGGGGGAAAAAGCCCTTTTACTTACTGGAATATGTGTTTACTTCCCTCAGTGGACAGAATGAACCCTACTTCAGGGCAAGTTGGTATTTGTTTACACCAGAACAAATCTAGGTAAATCTGTGCTTGAGTGATTGGTGAGATGCCTTAATTCTGGAGGTACCAATTTAGTTCATCACACAAACTTAGATTGTTAGTGGTGATGCTGTTGAAGGAGAAACAGAGAATGATTTTTCAGCTATTTTTCACCAGGCTGACCTGTATGACATAGGTGTCTCAATAAGAACACCATGTTGTTAGAAGTTGCTTTAGAAACTGTTTTTTATTGGTGGTGACTTATGTTTTTTTTAAGTGGAAGAAACTAAGGGCTTGTGACCACATTATGCGGTAGAGAACCTAGTGCTGAAATGTGTGAGCTATGGGAAATGTTTAGAGTCAAATCTAGAAATAGAAGTATTCAGCCGAAGTAGCGTGGTGCTATAGCAGTGTTTAGTAACTCAGACGTGGTGCACAATGAAGCAGGTATTTTCTTTGAGGATCATCCATGCTGAGCCATAGAACAACTTGGTTTGAGTTGTCACTTGCTCAAATATCTGTGCATTAAAGGTCCATTGCATGGTATGGATGTACATATTAGGCATTTAATAGGAGTTTATATTGTCACTTGATGTCTTGTTACATTATTAAACTTGATTATTTCCACTGAAATAAATTTTGAGAACTTAGACAAAATGAAAGACTGTTTTAAATTCATTATAAAAGTCATTGTTGAGTAACTTGACTTAAATGCTTGCATGGTATCTCTTTGTTTTCTCATTTAAGTTCTAAGAAGAGTAAAAGTTACCTTTTTAGATACTGTTTTGCGAATAGAACATGTGCCAGAAAACTCTAAAAGTGGAACTGCACTTGAAATCAGAATCGAGAGGTAAAGAGATTTTTTTTTTTCAAAATCTGTATTTCCTAAGATACTTTTTGCCATTTCCTGTACAGTGTATTTTAGTGATGCACACACATTCTTAGTATGCAATTAGACACTAGCTCTTGAGCACCTATTTTGTAATGCCAATGAGCATTTTTTCCACTCAACTTCCACTTAACATGTTTAAGCTAAAGATGTCTAACCATCAAATTTGAAGAGTTCTCCATTTTCCAAAGATAAGTTAATGACCACTTCCACAATTCATGAATACCATTTCTCAGATGTTTAACAGTCAATGGATATTATTGGCAGATCAGGCCATCTCTTGCTTTTTTTAATATTTTAACGCTTCCTCTTGTATATTGAAGACACTTTAAATATTCTCAGAAAGAAAGATAAAGTCCTGAAAAAAAGTAAACTGGAAGATTTAGGTCCTCTGTCAGCTTTCAGAAGAGCCCAGATGTATTCCTCAATTACTTTGAGCTTGAATACCGTACATGTCCTTAAAGTATTTTATTTTTTTTTTTGACCTATGGGATAGTGTAATCATACTTTCTTGCAAAGTATTAAAATCATTACGAAATAAAATGGATTCTTTCTGAGAAATGCTGATGAAATATATTTGGTTTTAAACACTTACGAACTTCAGGTTGTTATGTTCAATTCAGGAGAGATGTGAGTAAAACTGTAATTATTTTTCTTATGGAAGTCCTTCCTAGAACAAACGTCCTTTTCTGTACTTTAAAAACTAGATTGAAACAAACTGTTAAATAGCGTGTTGTTTTGATGTTTGATACATTTTATTTATGGAAAGGTAGGTGTATTTTTCCACTGTAAATTCTGTTATGTGAAGACTCGCATCTTTTTAAGAATTTACTGTTTATGCTGTCCCTGAGCATTACAGTGTAAGAAATTTAACTTCACAGCAATTTTGCAGGATTGGAGCCTATTCTCTCAATTTTCAACAGAGTCTAAGAAAGTTCAGTTTCTGAAGCGAGAATTGTGTGTGTCCTAATGGACACGTATGTATAGAAGTGTTGGGCAGACTCCTTCACTTTGTGGTCAGATTAGACATAAGTACAGGGATAATACACTAGGATATATTCACACTGGAAGCCTGTCACAATTGTCCTGTGCTGTCCTGTAGAAAATTTAAGATTTCCACTCATTCCCAGAGAGTGATGGTTTCTCCTTTCAGGACAGTCAGTGGCATTGTAAATAGTGTGGAGAGAACATGTACAAATTTAGAGGCTAAATGGCACAACAAAGGTAATGACTTGCATGCACCTGCCATCTTTATTTCCTTGCTTTTGTCTCCCAGAACTATGTACTGTGATGAAACTGCAGATGAGTGCTCTGGAATTAATGTACATCAGCCCACAGCTTTTGCTCACAAGTTACTGCAGCTCTCAGGTGTCTCTTTCTTCTGGGATGAGTTTCCTGCATCAGCAAAGTCCTCCCCAGTGTGTTCAGCTACACAGCTGGTAAAATTAAATACATTATATAAGAATATACATTGAAGGATAGAATATATTGTTGCACTCATATATTAGATTCACTTTGAAGGATATAGGACTTGAACTTTTACTTGAATCTGTTTCGATAAGTTTCATAATCGCTTCCTGTTGATCTTGAGGAGGGGTCACAAAACAGAGACTTTAGGACTGAGGAAAATTTAGTATTTATTGTACAGGAATCTGGTTGCAACTTTAATGTGTAGAAGTCCTACAGTTCACTATTCTGTGGAAACTTGCTCCACTTTTTTCACAAAATGTTTCACATTTTACGTGGCTTGTTTCTTTAACAGTTATCAATGCATGTTTTTAATGCCATTGTCAAATTTTTATTTGTGTAAAATGATCATTTGTGTAATATTTAAAATGCTTGCGTTATTGTTTTTGGTTTTGTGGTTTTTTGGGGGGTGGGATTTTTTTGTGTTTTTGTTTGTTTGTTTTGTAAGAAATGGAATACACTCATTCCTTTCTCTGTAACATTTTAAGGCAACTGAACCAAAGCTTTCACCTAGCTGGAATCCAAAAATCACTTATGAGCCACATCCGCAATTAACAAGAAACTTGCCAGAAATTACTCCCTCTGACCCTGTACAGATCAGTAAGCTGATTGGTAGAATGGATTTGAGCCTAACATTAAAGCAAAATGAAGTACTTCCTGGAGCTAAGGTTAGTCATGCTTTCCTGGTCTTTAACTAAATTAATAGCTATGTAGGGTTTTATTTTTTCTACAGCATACAAAAGATGGTGAGATTCTCAAGGGGTCAGAATCCCCTTAGGTTTGTTTAAGATTCTCTGCATTCAGAACCGATATATATATGTCTAATAAGACAGCTTTACAGTGGCCAGACGACAAGTCAACGGCACACTGAAATCTGTTAATGGAGAATTCTGTATGTTAGAAAGACTGAATTTATGTATTGGAGTAACTCCTGAGAAAGGAGTTTTGTGAAAACAAAACAACTGCTACTATTCATTTATACTTTTTTCTTCTTGCACTATGACTGACTTTGCCTACGTGTGTGTGGAATGTTTAACTGGTTGATTAAAATCATTTTGGTTTAAAAGGGTGTAATTTACTTCAACAATTACAAGTAAACCTTACATGATTAATTAGGTTGCAGCATTGCAGCGTTATAAAGCTAACATGAACATTTCTACTTTTGAATTTTTATATTAAAATTTATAGCAAATCAAATAATAATGCCATATTTAAATGCTACTAGTTAAAATAATATTTTATTTGACTTTTACATAAAGAGACAGGAAGCAAAGCAGTTGGAAATAAAGCCTTTTTTTTTTTTTAAAGTGTAAGTATATAAGTAAAGCTTTATAAATATATTCCTTGTCTCCAATTTTAAAATTGGCTACTAACCTGTCTTGTATAGTGCACTGTATTTTACAGAAAGCAGAAAGCTTCTCCTACAGTAGAAGAGTTTATTATGTCCAGCAATTTCTAGTCAATCTTTCATTAACTGAATAAACAAGAAAAGTTACAGAGTCCTGGAAAAGTGAAATAACATATTTTGTTTGGTGTGAAATGGAAAAATGCTGGCTGTCTCAAAAGTGTGAATAGTTAATGCAGTTAACACCTTTATATTAACTGATGTCCAGATGTTTCTAAAGATCAAAAATTTTGCACTTTTAGATGTATTTTAAGGTAGCCAGAAAAAAAAATCAAGGGCAGAGTTGAGAGTAATTTTTGTTTTATAGGAGATCATCAGTATAACAGAATGCAGAGCAGTGATCTCTGCAAGTTGGGCTTGAGTACAAGTAAAACACTGTTGGTGTGTTAAATAACAGCAACATCTGAACTAGTGAATGGATGTAATATTACTTGACAAAATTAAAGAAGGACCTGATTTTTGGAAAGACCATAATTACAGTATATTTCTTAGTCAAGGTTAACTTTTTTTTACCCTGGAAACTGAATTATGTTAGAACACCTTTGATTAGAATAGGTGTTTCAAGCATGTAAATTACAAAATATACAGTATAAGTTCATATCAAGTGTGACACACTTCAATAATTTCAGTTTCTTTCAACTCCTCCCAAAGGATGGAAAAAATAAAAGGAAACAGTATACAAAACTAATTGATTATTTTATTTTCCCTGCTTAGGTAAATATTCCCTTAAGTTCTTTACGAGTAAAAGTATATTTTCATATAAATGCATTCCACTGCATGCCTTTTTTTTTTTTTTTTTAAAAAAAAAAAAAAAAAAGAATTTAGTGGATTGACCTTGACTGGCTGTCACACACCCATCCAGCTGCTCTCACTCACACTCCTCAACAGGACAGGGGGAGAGAATGTGATGAAAAAGCTTGCAGACTGAGATAAAGACAAGGAGACCCCTTAGCAGTTATAGTCACAGGCGCAACAGACTGAACTTGGGGAAAATTAATTGAATTTATTGCCAATTAGAATGGAGTTGGGTGATGAGAAACAAACTAAAACACCTTCCTCTCACCCATTTTTCTTCCCAGGCTCAACTTACCTTCTTCATTCCCTACTCCTCTACCTCATCACCACCCTGAGCAGTGCAGGGGGATGGGGAATTGAGGGGTCGCAGCCAGTTCATAACAGTCCCTCTCTGCTGCTCCTTCCTCCTCGTGCTTTTCCCCTACTCCAGTGTGGATCCCTTGGGCTGCAGTCCTTCACAAACTGCTTCTGTGTGGGTCGTCTCGATGGGCTAGAGTCCAGCAGGATAAACCTGCTCCCACATGGGTCCTTCATGAACCGCAGTTCCTGAGAGGAGAACCTGCTGCTGTATGGCCTCTCCATGGGCTGCAGCAGCTGCCAGGAGCCTGCTCCTCTGTGGGCTTTCCAAAGACTACGGCTTCCTTCAGGGCACATCTGCCTGCTGCAGAGTGGGAATGTGTGCTCTGGCACCTGGAGTACCTTCTCCCCCTCCTTCTTCCCTGACCTTGGTGTTTGCAGGATTGTTTCTCTTGCGGTTTTTTCCTCACTGCCCGCACAGTTTTTTCCTCACTGCCCTTTCTTAAATATGTTTTCAGTTTCAAAGAGGCACGACCAGCTTTGCTGATGGGCTCAGTTGTGTCATGAGGTGGGTCCATTACAGGGCTGGCTGGAACCTGCTCTGCCCAGCATGGGGCAGACTCTGAGGTCTTAACATAGAGGTTGTCCCTGCCGCATACCCTGCTGCCAACGCCTTGCCACTGTACAAGCAATACAGTGGGTAATAATCATGAATGGACCAACGTCTAGGAGTATAGGATTCTAGAACTGAAAAATAAATCTATACAAGTCCTTAAGATAAATTTAGCTTGAGCTGCTCTCAAAAGATAAGTGACTTGCTTTGTTGTATGCCATATCAAACCAGCTAGACTTCTATAAACATCCCACTCTTTATGAAGAAAGTATGTGAGTTTATTCATCTGTATACTAAAGAGAAGTCCTGAAGAGAACCTTTACAGTTTAAGGTCTACTTCAGAAGGTGCTGACTTAAGTATTTTTATAATTAGTACATAATACTAACTTCATATTGTTGATTATGACTGGACTTATTAAAGAAGCAAAACAACTAGCAGGTTAATGGTATTCTTGAATTTTCCTGTTAGGTGATTGCGTATTTATTTTAAGCTAATAAATTGTCAGTGACACACCTGCGTTTATCCTGCCAAGCTACAGACTGGAAGCAATATACAATTACATTTCTAGCTGTTGTGTAGAAGATGAAGATACTGTTGGAATGGCTGTATCCTTTACAGCATCAAAATCTGTTATCAAAATAGTTGATGCAAGACTTTTTCAAGAACACTTAAGGAATTTTTCTTTATTTTTTTGCTTTTTTTTTAGTTGGATGTAGATGGACAAATAGACTCTGTACATCTGTTTCTGTCACCAAGGCAGGTGCATCTTTTATTGGACATGGTAGCAGCTATTGCTGGACCAGGCAAGTGAACTTTCTACAAATGTTAAATGTGTATTACGGTAGACCAAAAATAAAATTTGCAACATAAACAAGTTTCTTCAGTGGGAAAAAAAATATTTGTGGTGGTAGATTATTACTAATTTCTATCTGATCTTAGCAAAATGTTTTGTAGCTGCTCTGAGTAGGACTATGATCAATTTATTGACTTCAGCTGCAAATTGTGCATGTTGGTAATGAAAATCTAGGTAACAAATAAGGCTTGACAAGTGACTATATAGTATGACAAGAGATGGGGAAATAGGTGGAAAAAATCAGGAGGCCAGAACTTGTGGTTATTAGACCTTCTGTTTCATGAGAGGGACTTAGCAGCCTGATACCTGCTCTGTCCTGTGCTTTAGTGACTGGCACAGAAAACATAGAACAGACAGTAATTGAGTTTGTTTGTCCATATTTGTGAAGTAATGAACAGCAGTGTTTAGACTACTGCACTAGCAGTATGAAGGTGTTTTGGTTTGTTCCCTCCCACCATCTACCTCATGTAACAACTTGTATTATTAGGATAGATAGTTAATCTTCTTTTTGAAAAGATTTGCCATGTCCTGTGTAGATGCTTAATGTTCTTCTAATGATACTGATATATTTCTTGTACTGGACTTCACAGAATCACAAAATGATAGGGCTTGGAAAGGACCGTTGGAGATCATCTAGTCCAACACCCCTGACAAAGCAGGGTCACCTAGACCAGGCTAGACAGGAACGTATCCAGGCAGGTTTTGAATATCTCCAGAGGAGGAGACTCCACAGCCTCTCTGGGCAGCCTGTTCCAGTGCTCTGGCACCCTCAAAGGAAAGAAGTTCCTCCTCATGTTGAGATGGAATTTCCTGTGTTTCAGTTTGTGCCTGTTGCCCCTTGTCCTGTCGCTGGGCACCACTGAAAAGAGTCTGGCCCCATCCTCTTGACAAATCGCCCTTTAGATACTTATAAGCATTGATGAGATCCCCTCTCAGTCTTCTCCAGGCTAAACACACCCAGGTTTCTCAGCCTTTCTTCAAAGAGAGATGCTCCAGTCCCTTGATCATCTTTGTAGCCCTCTACTGGACTCTCTCCAGCAGTTCCTTGTCTTTCTTGAACTGGGGAGCCTGAACTGGCCACAGTACTCCAGATGTGGCCTCACTAGGGCAGAGTGGAGGAGGAGGATGACCTCCCTCAACCTGCTGGCCATGCTCTTAATGCACCCCAGGATACCATTGGCGTTCTTGGCCACAAGGGCACATTGCTGGCTCATGGTCAAGTTGTCTGCCAGGACTCCCAGGTCCTTCTCTGCAGAGCTGCTTTCCAGCAGGCCAACCTGTACTGATGCATGGGGTTATTCCTCCCTAGGTGCAGGACCCTACAGTTGCCCTTTTTGAACTTTGTAAGGTTCCTCTCCGTCCAACTCTCCAGCCTGTCCAGTTCTCACTGAATGGCAGCACAGCCTTCTGGTGTGTCAGCCACCCCTCCCAGTTTTGTGTCATCAGCAAATGAATTGTTCATTGTTTTCGGATAACTGGAGAAGCATTACGTATAGTTTCCCATATGTGTCATCCTCAAACCTGAAATTTTAATAATTCCTTAATAGTAAAACCTTCAAGAGATTGTGTCCTTAGTCCCTAAAGCTGAAGGAGAAGAGAAATATATGCTGATATTATATATGACCTTAAAATATTTTCTTCAGACTTGAAATTAATGAATTAAGTAATCTGTTTTTGACAAGCAAAATTTCCAAAAAAACAAAATGCATGTATATACACATCTGATATATATGCATCTGTATATAGATGCACATCTGTTGTATATATGCAACAACAACAATTGGTTAATTTTCAGATTAATTTTTGAATTTTCTTTGGGAAACTGGTAAGGAAATTACAGTACACTTTCTGTCCTTTTTTTGAATTCAGAGAGCCTAAGCAGGATAGAATTGTCAAATAAAGATAGGAAGAACCGACCAATGCAACAAGAAGATGAGTATCGGATTCAGATGGAGTTGAAACGTTATTTAAGAAAAGAGTCTTTATCTGCAGGAGCGTCATCTGAACAAAGCTTCTATGAGACGGAGAGTGCCAGAACGCCTTCTAGTCGTGGCAAGTATAAAAGATGATGCAGCATAGCAAATAACCCGTTGTTAAGATTATGTAGATTGACTGTTCATCTTTTAAACTTACTCACTTAAGTATCAAAAGAACTTTGACATAGAATAATTGTATGCTATTAATTGTACTGTTGAATAAAAAATAGACACCTAGTTTAGGTATCAGACTCGACTTGATTCAGTATTTCATTAAAACTATTCAGTAATTGTTACTGTGCAACACAGTAAATACACAGGCAGTGTAACGTCTTTTCAAATGTGTGGTTGAGGAAATTAATACAGAATAATAGTTGCATTGCCCTGATATTTATATTTCTATTTTTATTTGAGTAATTTTTTTCTGATTATATTAATGTGAAAATATGAACTTTGGTTTTTGAAAAGGACAGTGTGAATTTGTAGAAATTATGTCAACTTGAATATGAAAGTGGAACACTTAACCGTTCTAGTATTTATTACGTTTTTTGCTTTTTTATTTTTTTAATAATCCGTTTGGCAGTTAGGTTTCTGAACTTACGGATACATTTCTGTTAAAAATAAAGTTTTTTTGTTTCTTTAGAAAATAACACTTTACTATCTGTGGTTCTTATTAGAAGAAGAAGTTTTCTTCTCAATGGCTGAAATGGACATGTCTCACAGCCTTTCCTCCCTTCCACCTCTTGGAGACCCTCCAACTATGGATCTAGACTTGTCTTTAACCAGTACATATACAACTACACCAGCAGGATCTCCACTGAGCACTACAGTGGTATAGTATTAACTACATTTAAAATCTTTTTGAAACTAACACTTTTGTCTGAAACTGTTGCATAAATATTCTTTACAATATTAAGAACTGTTGCAAAATTCTAGGACAGTTGAAAATGTTTAGCGCTGACAGTATTCCGTTTTCCGCTATGGAAATTGTATTGGAAAGTTTCTTATCTGTTTGGCTACCAAGGAAATGGAATGTATTTGTTTTTTCAAATGCCTTGAAGCTTATATAAGACACTTTATGATTTATTTTCTTTTTAATAACTCCTTGTTTGCCATTTGGGTTTTCTTTTACTATGGACTACACAGGCAATGACAATAAAAAAATATAAAATTATTGTATTACATTATTCCTCAAACAACACAAAAATTATGCCGTTGATATCACCATCTTTCTCAAATCTGTTACATGCATAATGTTTCACTTAATGAAAGCTATGGAGAACAGTTGTGCTTTTTACAGAGAAAGAGGAGAATATACGCTCACGGAGAGAGCAACTTGAGCTTTAAAAATATGTGGGTGTAGATGATCATAGAATTAGAAAGCGTAGCCCAAAGTAAAGCTTATCTGCATTGTTTAGTTGAGCACTAATATGCCATGAAATGGCAAGCTGCTGATCGTTTGTGCATGTTTTTTTTTTTGTTCCTTTACCTTATTTATGTTTGATCTAAAGTCTAACATCTATTTGTCAAATTTAAGAGCATATATATTTTTGTTTTAGCTTCAACCAACTTGGGGTGATTTTCTTGATCGTAACAAACAAGAACTACAACCTCCAAGAGGTTCTTCGCTTACAGCCAACATGGTTCACCAGACTTCCTTAAGAAGGACATGTAAGTAAAAATGTTGTTTTGCATTCTGCTCTCTAGACAATTCTGGAAATGAATTGTTATGCAGCAACTTCGTAAAAAGAAATGAAAATCAAAAGTAAGATAATTTTATAAATGTGTTATTGTTGAAAAATTACGTGAACTTAATTTTGTATTTCAGCTATTCCATCCAGATCTGTTTCTGTGGATGAATCCAGACCTGAGCTTCTTTTTAGACTGGCAGTTGGAACTTTCTCAGTGTCTGTGCTTCATATTGACCCTTTACCCCCACCTGAAAGTTCACTGAACCTTAACCCATTGACACCAATGGCTCGGGATTTCTTTACCCGAATAGAAAAGATTGAGCCAGTTAAGTTTTCAACAGAAGATTTTCTGTCCTTCCGAGAAGTATTTGCAGAAGCTTGTTCTCATGATCACCTTAGGTATAACTTTGCTTATTAATAAATATAATTAACAAAAATATCTTTTAAGTAATTTTTAATAAAGTAAGTTTATTTCCATAGAAACTGTGTCACTTAATATTTGAATTGCATTAGGCTTCTTTGTTAATTTCAAAATAGCCTAGAATTTTGACATCTGTTGTCAAAGACTGTTTATTGGTTTTAATAAAAAAAAAAAAAAAAA
>VFFE01007008.1:1679038-1698354 GCA_008921705.1 Burhinus oedicnemus
ATCATTTGTCACAATAGATTCAGTTCATGGCTAATGCTCCTAAATGTTACAGTAATACAACTTCATGATAACTGTATTTACTTAGTTACAGTTTAGATCAAACTTTTCTTGGCACCTGCAGGTCTTTAAAGATATTGTGGTCCTCTGGCAAGTTGGCTGTACAGTCTGTTCTTTATTATGAAAGTACACACTTCCTACATGCTATTGGTTATTTAATTTCAAAAGGTACAGGTTACCAGTGGCTGCTGTATCTTTCCTGGGTAGCTAATTGTAGTCAGCAGGTGAAGAATTTTAAGTTGACTGCGTAGTTTGTATGGCTGGTAACACCCATGTACTTAAACCTTTTAAGGTTTACCTCTCAAACGTCTCTGAATCAGTTGTAGTCAAGTTAATGCATTTTCAGCGTAAAGCTTAATTATTGTGTGTTTAGAGGTTAACCTGGCACCATCTCATAAAATGAAAAGGAGAGACATATTCCTATCTTTCCATGTAGCCCATAGAAGATTTCTGTCCTTTATTTCAACTTTGCCAATTGTTGGGCAACTGGAAAAACAAACCCTATAGTCACATTGAAGATTTTAGCTAGAACCATGGTTTTAAATATTGGATCACCTGTAACTTCCCCTTCCCAATTTTTGGTTGTCAGCGTGCATGACTAACTTTGGTAATTAGAATAATTTTAGAGGCATTAAGCGTAAAAAGGATTTTCCTTAACTCTTTATCAGTAACAGCTTTGAAGCACAAGGTAATTAATTCTAAAATTTCTTTGCAGGTATGGTAGATGGGGTCGTCCCTTCCTCTGAAGTACGACTGCCCAGCACAATACGTCCCCATTGGTTAGAACCTACTATTTGTTTTTCTGAAGAAGATGGTCTTAGTAGGACTACTTCAGATGGTGTAGGAGTGGATTGTCCGAGTATGTTGACCGTTGCAGTCAAAATCCAATCAGATAAAATAGAGAGCAATACAAAGGTTTGTGGTTTTAAATTTGTGCTTTGAGAAATTTGAGTTATCTCAGTTTATATGGAAGCATCTAGATGTGGAGTTACAAGGGGTATAGATGAAGAAACCATATAATTCTGAGCCATTCATCCTCAAACTATTATTTTCTGTTAGGATCTTCTGTGTGGATTATAAAATTTAAGTATCAGAATAGTTTACTAATTCTTCCAGTGCTTTAGTGTGCTGATCACTCTGTATTTTTTTACTGAATGCACTTCTTGTTTGGTTGACCTTCTTGTTTTCTTTTGATTGAGTTTTAATCTGGTGCCAAACCAGGCAAGAACAAATACAAATAGTAAAAAGCTTTCTGCTCAGTTTACTAGTACTGTCATCTAATAGGCAGCCTTTGCTTACCTGTTTGGAGCGGCACTGGTAAATGAGTGGTACGTTTGGCTTTGACAGTAGCATTTATTAGTGTGGCTAAAAGATGACGTCTTAGCTGGCATAGTGGTGACAAACAGGTTGGTAGAGTTATGTAGAGAAGGAGGAATCTGCAGACCAGCGGAGTGTCATGGTGGCTCAATGGACTCAGATTTGAACAGCCTAAGGAAGAACTACATTGGGTTGGTACTCCTGGTAATTCCTGGTGAATCCCAGAATGAATGAACAGGTAGCCTTCCTTTCTAGCACCACCACCACAAAATTGTCATTTTGAAACTATCCTGTTGCAAAAAAGTATTAGACTGTATTAGCCAGGGTCTCTATTAGGAAGCAAGGTTTTTTTTGATGTTTAATCCTGGCCCAGTCCTTTCTTCATTTCTAGACACTTGGAGATTCTGGGAGCAGAAGGATGACTTTGTTTCATAATCTAGATGTCAAATAGTTACATGTATTTCATGTAAACTAACTCATGCAACTTTCTTGTGCAGGAATTTCTAGTTGCTGTTGGGCTAAGAGGAGCCACTCTTCAGCACAGAGTGCTGCCTTCAGGGTTAAGCTGGCACGAACAGGTCAGGTTGCTACAGTTTTCTCAACTACGTCTTCAGTTTCAGTCTCATTGCTTTAACAACTGCTTTGAGTATCAAACTAAACCTCGATGGAAAATCTTTGTGTTAGGCTGTGTGTCATTATCTTACTCTGCTCTTGAAAGTTATTCTTTCTTTCTTGTCTGTCTGTGAGACCATTGACAGACTGTAGTCTTGCTCCTAAATTCTTATGTGTGTATTCATTTGCTACAGTTCCTCTCATCATCCTACCTCTCTGTCCACAACATGTCAGGGAGGTTCTGGGTTTTTTGGGTCTTTCGTTTATTTGATTGGTTGTTTTTTTTAAAGTTCAGATGGAAAATATCAGAAATCCAATGCTATCCAAGTACTTAGGTAATCCTTGATGTAAAAAAAGCACCCTCAAAACAAACGCGCTACTTGCAGCACTGTATTTTTCTGTATTTTTCCCTTCTGCTTACTTCATTCCTCTAGACCTGGTTTGTCCCTTATCTGTGTCCTGTTGTCCATCATTTGAATAGCAGTAATGGAGGAGAAGACTTTGGGGAAGTAGTAAGCAGCAATTTACATAAATGCTAGTAATGCAAACGTCTGAGTTAGAAGGGTTGTACTGATAAGTGTGGATGCAGAAGTACAACATAGCAGACAGGGCTAGAGACCCGTGATCCGGGAGCTGTGTGTAAACCTGCATGGGCTAGGACATGCCATTAGCACACTAGCAGTATAGTTCCATGTACTTGCATGTACTTACACCATACTGGATTGCAGATAGTGAACTCTGACATTCAACCTTATCCTGCTTGTCCTCCAATATGTACAGTATGCCTATTTTTGCATGCATTTGTGTTGTAAAACTGCATGGAGCTGAACTTAGTGCTTTGAACCTGCTGTGTCATTACTTTCTTCTCAGCATGGTATTCCTATGTGTTCATGTAGCCTGCTTTACACTGGGTTGCTTATTTGCTCTGTGAATTTTTGCTCAGTTAACATTGCCTGTAATGCACTTGGGAATCGTTTTTTGGAGGGGGGAAATAAAAAAAAAAAAAAATGGCCAAAGAGGTAGGTAGAGGAAATGATTAAAAGGATAGCAGTGTTGGTATGCCCAAGGCTTGGAATAATTTAAGAAGAACTTTTGTAGTGTAGGGGATTTGAGAGCTGAGGATAGGAGTTTATTTTATGCAGTAATACATGCATGTGTACATATTTCTGATTCTGAGCATATTTCCTGCCACCTCCCAAAGAAGAAGAAAGATAAGTTGAAGATAACTTTACAATGTAAAGTATTACAAGAAAAGTTGGCTTTTCAGATAAAGAGAACAAAGAAAATACTAACACTGTAATTGCAACTGCAAAGAAAGATGAATGAGACTGTATTTGGGAAATGCTTTAAAAATAGATTGTGGGGTACTGTACGAGTACCCACCTGCGCGTCTGTGGATTAGTCTTTTCCATACCTTTGAGGCTGTGGTTTGGTTGCTGTATTTTTTTGCCCTGTTTACAATCTGCTTTTCTATATTCAGATATTGGCTAAGCACCTTTAAATATCTGAGATTGTTCATTCCCTTTTCCTTCTACTAACTGAACATTTTATTGTCGCACCTGTTACAGATTTTCTCTTTTCCAATGCAGAATTGTTTATTAATTTAACAGATATTGAAGTATTATAATAATATGTTTGTGATTTTTAGATTTTATATTTTTTGAATATTTCTGATGAGCCTGTTCTCGGATATAATCCTCCAGCTACAATTACAACTTTTCACGTACATCTGTGGAGTTGTGCTCTTGATTACAGGTAAATAAAATGCAAGTGTAAGCTATATATTTATTCTTTAGGAACACTTGAGTTTGCATATTGCAAAGAATATTTATTTAAGCTTGTTTGGAAAAAGTACTTAACAGAAATCCCTTAAACTGTAAGCAATTTGAAGTAGGATAAGCACTTGCCTAGGCCTGGGGAGATCTAGTTAGGTAACCTATAAAACTTCAATTGTACTTCTAAATAGGTACAGAGTATTAATTTTATTTTTTTTTTTTTTCCCTTTTTGTTCTTAGGCCCTTGTTTTTGCCAGTCAGATCTCTACTTACTGTTGAAACTTTCAGCATTTCCAGCAGTGTTGCAGTAGATAAATCCTCTTCTACTCTCAGGTATTGTTTAAGTGATTGTGAAACATGGAAGCTCCCGTAAAACTTGTAATGCCTGTCTCTGTTTTTGACCTAGGAAGCATTTGTGTTGTGTAAATGATCACACTGGTTTGCATCTTCTGAAATACACTTTGCCCATGTGCAATCCTTCTGGTTTTTTAGGTTAAATATTTTGTTGTTGTTGTTGTTGGATTGCTTTCTTTAACAACTAGCAATTCTCTAATTTTTAATACAGTCAAAAGATGTCCTGAAATGAAATTGTGTCTATTTTGTTAATGAGTAGCACCTAAAGATTTCTTAAAGATTTGTTATATGGAGACAGTGTATTAATTAAGGAAATATTTAGTGATTACTGAACATCTCTGTAACTCTTTAACAATTTTTTGTTGCAACTTTAGTTGAATATTCATTCTGTTATGCCTGTTCCGATGTGAAACATGAGCTAAGTTGCTTGTTTCTATTGATAAAACCATATGAATGACCTTTGAAACAAATGTCTGTTGCTTTATTGAAAAGAAAAAAAGGCAAAAAAGGAAATAAGTGTTAGTTCTGTATGCCAAAAGCACTAGTTTTTATTCTAGGAAGGGTCAAATACATAAGTTGAAATGCAAATAAAATACAATTAGTGGTGGCAAAAATATCTTGCAATGGTTAATTACCAAAGGATTTGGAAATTATAAAAAGTTAAAGTGAAGAGTTTGGATTTAAGATATACTAGATATATTTGTTTTTAAGTACTCTTTTCTGTACTAATTTCTCTTTGTCTGGTGAATTGCACAGCATTTCTCTAGCATGTTTATTTCTTTTTTTTTTTTTTTTCTTTTAGAATAATTTTAGATGAAGCTGCTTTGCATCTGTCTGACAAGTGCAACACTGTTACGGTGAACCTCCATAGAGGTAAGGATGTTTTAGATATGACTAGTGAAATACAGAGCCTAAAGAAACAAAATTACAGGCATATTTAGCATTTATAAAGGTTATTGAAGAAGAGGTCTGAGGAGATAAGGAGCAGCAAGTTGAATATGACTGAATAATGCAGTGTTGATAAATCTGAGTGCTCTAGTTTGGATTTATGGATGCAGAGGTATGTCAGAGAACAGCAACTTGCAAGTCCTTCATTTTCTTGTTACAGTTCCATAATGGGTATTTGAAAAAAGTGTATTTTTTTAAAATCTGGAGTTGGCATAGAAAGAAATCTTCATAGAAAAGAGATCTCACTTTGAAATATATATTCTAAATAATTGAACTTGAAAGGAGTTATATGGCGCAGAGTTCTAGGTTTTGAAAAGAATGATACTAACTGGCTTGCTCTTGTTTGTATAGTAACAAACTTTAAGGACTGAGGAACTTGAATCAATATTTAACAAATGAATTGGAGAAATAATGAAACCCTGTGCCCACAAATGTGTGTATTTAGCTTAGGTAAGAGATCTCTGGTGAAGGACAGAGTAAAGATATGCCTGCTTAGTTTAAATAAGAAAGAGGCGAAATAAGTTATTCATGGTACTGAAAGATTAGTACAATGTGAAAATGTCCTCTCTCTCACTTCAACTAAAAAACTGCTAGGATGCTTAGTCACCCAGCTTTTGTGTGCCTCTACTTCTCTAACTCACACAGATGGGATGAGGATAAATATCTTAAAAGATTACACTGCACACAGATGGTGGCAGTGGGAGTGATATATTGGATTGACAAGATTTGAGTTCTTGATTGGAGTAGCTTGAGAAACTTGGAGTCTGAGAGTAATCCTCATAAAAGAAGGAAATGCAGAGATACAAAAGGTTTTGACCAAAAAGATCCCGTTTTATGCCTATGCTGTTTTTAATGGTTTAATAACCAAAAATACATAGTAAGAATGATGTTTATTATTAAGTCTTAATTTTATTTTACTTTTTTTTAATTACTCATTGTCTTTCAGATTATGTTCGTGTTATGGACATGGGACTGTTGGAACTAACCATTACAGCAGTAAAATCCGATTCTGATGGGGAAAGAGTAAGTATTTAATCACAAATAAAACAAAATGTAAAATCTCCATGACAGATTGTGACTTGAAAATTACTTTATTATATTTAGAATCAAGGAAGGTTTTTCACTTTATGTGTACTATTATTTAAGTCCATTTTCACTAGTTAAGCAAATTAATTTAAAACCAGCTGTGTATAGCTGCTATTTTTGTGGAACCTTAGGTTGATCTGAAGTGTATTCTTACCTTTTTATTGTTGCTATCTAGACTAAACCACGTTTTGAGCTGCATTGTTCCAGTGATGTAATCCATATTCGTACCTGCTCAGATTCATGTGCTGCGCTAATGAATCTTATACAATATATTGCAAGTTATGGTGATTTACATCCACCCGTGAAGACAGAGATTAAACGTGGAGTTAACAAGCCAAAAATGAAGGTATAAAATGGCAAAATAATATCAGCTTAACTTCCTGGTAATATGTTTTTATTTTGATATCCCCATTCTATTTCAAAAGAATATGAGATTTCCTGCAAAAAAATTAACAGATTGCATCTAACTTAAAATACATTTGAGAGTAAAATAGTGCCCTTTCTTTTCTGCTTTGGTCACTACTTAATATTTTAAAGTATTTTGTGCTGTTTACCTATTGTACTTTATTCTTACCTAAAGAAGGAAATTCCAGGACATATATGAGCTGTCCAAGTATTCTGATGGTCTAAATACCCTGAACCGTAACCTAACCTACTTTATGAATCATCTAGCTCAGAGTTTCAGCTCACTTGATTATTCATAAAGTTAAGGTGTTACTTCTTACAGGTTAAGAGCTGTGTATCAAGCCGTTCTAGCAAAATCTTATTCGGCATGATATTGTAGTTGTCTTTAAGGTGTAACTATGTATAGTTCTTCTCCTACAGGTAGAGACCTTTAGCCAGCCATCTTCCCATGGACCAGTCCTCGCTGAATCAGAGCAACAGATTTTGCGGGATTTGATGAGTGATGCAATGGAGGAAATTGAGACTCAACAAACTGCTTCTGCCATGAAGCCAGAGTCTAATGGTAAGAATCCTCTGGAGGCATAAGTACACATGAAGTACAACCTTTCTGGAAGGAAAAGTGGGATTGAAAGTTTTTGTATGTAGAGATGCTGCAACAAGAATAGGGTGTACCTTTGATGTCTGAAGTCTTCGAACTATCAAACAGATTTTTGCTTTTAATAACAGTAATGCAAAAGTAATTTAAGGTTCTAGTCAAATACACATTACTGAGATACGGAAAACAGCAAGGAAGGAATCTGACTTTGTGGGACTCTGTCAACACCCCAGATTCTCTAGGAGCATAAGTTAGTACGTGTGTAAGCTTATATGGCTACTGCACTGTGGAAGAATCAAAGACCTCCATTCTGTCTATGAAGGCAGCCCAGGAGGTTGGTACAGTTCTGAGTCACAAAAAGAACTTTATCTATGAGGAAATCTTTCAATTAGCAGATGGAACAAGATAATTGATTTTATCACAGGATTAGGGCTTCTGCATCATGGCTAGCGTTAAATCCAAGTTTAAATTGGCTAAGGATTTTGTACTGCAAATAGAGAATTTCACGATTTCCATGATGTCTGGTCCTCTTTTTGATGGTAGATGGTGAGCAGTCAGTGTAGTACTGAAAGTTATTGATGCTGTGGTTTTACAATCAGAATGAGGAACTTGGACACAAAAATGTTTTTTTAATCTTTGATGGTTTTTTGTGTCCATCTGTGGGGTTTTTTTACAAATAGTTTTTCTACATTTTGTTCATCTCTACTAGTAACCAGTTATGATTATATTGTAATCACTTTCAGTTGTACAGTAGATTAATTTTTGAAAATTGTATTTTATTAATAGTAGGAATTGGTTCAAGATATAATAAGCAAATTGTCTTGATGCAATTGAAGTAACAAATATCATTTAACTGTTAGGTTAATTTGTTCATATTTTCGTGTTTTGTAAAGATTTTTCCAGTGAAACATGTGTTTTCTCCACCCTCCTTCAACTCCCAGGAGTTTTGGATGACAGATCCCAAACTCAGGAGCCATCTTGCTCAGATCTCTTCCTGTTTCCAGACGAAAGTGGAAATGTCTCACAAGATCCAAGTCCCACTTATTCTTCATTCACTCATCACCTGATAAATGAGGCCATGGGAGATGTTCCGGCAGAAAGTGATGACTTCTGCATTCTTTTTGCACCCAAAGTTGCTGTTGCTGTAAGAAGCTTTGAGATTTACTAAAAAAAAAATCCACATATAAACTGAACTAGAGAAAAGCCTATGTAAGACCTGGACAGATTAGACTTCATAGATTTTTGTGATTGCTTAATGATATTTTTAATAGTGGGAAGAGTAGCAGTAAAAATAATCTTTCTGTTTGAAAGGACTTAACGCATTGTTACTGTTAGGAATGAATGCAAGTATTTTCAAATATATATGATTTTTCTATATCTCAGGAGTATGTAATTGCTCTCTGAGCTGAATATTACATTAAACTATATTGGCATTTTTTCCTAAATTTTAGTCATTGCTATTTTAGTCATTGCAATTGCTATTTAGTCATTGCAATTTTATCATTGCTATTTTGACTTGCAATAATGGCGTAGTTAGAAAAAAAAAGTTTTAAGCAAAACCCAGTATTTATCAAAATAGCAGCTTTGCACATCTTCTAATCTTCTATTCATTTCTCTCATAGTCTAAGCTTTCAATGCATTTATGAGTCTAATATCCTTGCCAAACCTCAGAGAAAAGCTTGTGTGTCACTTTACACTGCCTGTCCATTGCATTAAAAGATTTAGGAAACTATACTCGCACTCTTTGAAAACAGCTTGTGTTCATGTTTTTCGTAGTATCTCTGGTTGTATTCCTCTTAATAGACAGAAGTAGTTCTGGATCCCTGATTAGAAGATGTATTTAGTTATCTTTGAGCTTGCTTGTTTCCAAAATTGCTAATATGGTAGCCTGGGCTCTTCCATGATTTTTGTTTGTTTTCAACACTTGTTTTGTTTACAGTGTGGATAAGGATTTTTTTTTTTTTTTTAAACTACTACTCAGCTTCTAATTTATTTTTATGTGTTTTTGTTTTTAAGTTACTTTATAAGAATCATTCCTAAACTAAGCATGTGTTGTATAAGTTTTAGAAGACAGTACAGAACAGTTTCTTTTCTTTTCATAGGAAAGAATTAGACATTTCAATAAAGAAAGCAGATTTCACTTTCTCAATGCTATATACTTTTTTTTTCACTAGGAAAAAGAGGAAGAGCCGATAATAAAAATAATGGTTGATGATGCAATTATCATAAAGGAAAATCATTTCAGCCAACCTATAAAAAAAACAGATACAAGCAAAGCTCCCCTTCATTTTCCTGTTCCTCTGGTACGCTATGTTGTAAAGGAAATCTCTCTTATTTGGCATCTTTATGGTGGAAGGGATTTTGGGACTGCACCACCAACGTCTCCAGCTAAAAGTTTCATGTAAGTGTTTGATGTAATTCTGTAGATTAGAACATTTGAAAATACTTAATTTTCCTTTGATTGAGGTTAATCTCACTATTCAATCTCAAGTCTCCCTCACTTGCTTCTTTGCTCCCTCCTCACAAGGAATCAATCATAGAATGGTTTGGGTTGGAAGGGGCCCTAAAGATCATCTAGAATCTTGTTACTCAGTTTAGCTCCACACACCAGAGTGTAATTTTCCTGTGTCGTAATCTGGACAAGCTGGGTTTGGTTTTGGTGTTTTTTGGGGGATGGAGGAGGTGGGGGTTTGCTTTCAAGGGTTATATAGAAGTTAAATTTTCCTGAAGAGACTGGGGCTTCAGAAGCCTAAGAGACTATCCCTATGGTAGCTGGAGTCTTGTTTTCAGGATGTCACGTAAACTAAAGAGTAGTTAATACTATTAGACCCAAAATTAAGGAGGTGCTTTATGAATGTTAGTTTGGTGGGAAACGTACACCTAGCGTTCTGCTTAAATACGCATTACTTGAACAATAAAAAGAAAGTATTTACTTGGTTAACAGTAACACAACTTTCAATATTTTTTTGGTATTTCCTAGTATTTTTCTCTTGTAACCATTAAAATACTAATAAGCTATATCCAGTGAAACATGCATGCTTTTAGTGTTAGATTAACAGTGAGATAGCTTTAAGGTTAATCTGCAAAAGTGTATTTTTCTTTTTTATTTCCCCAGAAGTCCCCACAGTTCTCCTTCTCATACACCAACGAGGCATGGACGGAGTACAGCATGTGGGGGAAGAGGAAGAAACCCAGACTTCTTAATGGAAATACAGTTAAGCAAGGTGAATGACAAAAACAGTTTCAGCCATGACTGTCTGTGTCTGAATACCTTCACATGTTATATCCTTTTGATAACAGCTTTCCATTAGAATTCAACAGGATATCTTCCATTAGTATCACTTTGAAGGTGGTGAATTTAGAATTTGTTTAACAAGAAATGTATTTGTTCTTCTAGCACAGTATTGTTTACTTGCTGAATAAACATGTTTCTAAAGATGAAGGATATTTATAACATTCTCAAAAGTTCTTGTTTATTATAACCATGTTTTACAACTGCCGTTCTGTTTTTCTATCTTCAGTTCTACTGTGAATTGATACACCTATTATGAAATCAAATGTTCTAGCAAAATAACCAGGACATAGATCTGTTGAGAACACTCAGTGTATCAGTTGATGATAACCGGATATTAAATAACATCCGGTTATATCACAGTATCATTCCTCTATTTCCCCTAACATATTTAGCACCCTTCAGGCATAAGTATGTCACTCTCGTTTTTAATTAAGCCTGTGTTTAGCTCTAACATGGAAACTGGATGCTTGATTCTGATGCTGTGAAGAATATTGGCAAGGAGTTGACCAAGTTTCATGTTAGATGGATCAATAACAAAACCTTTTTAAAATAAGGTTTTCTCAAACATTTCCATAAACATGAAAGATACTACATAAAACTAAATGCCTGTTGTAGTCCACGTGCATTTCTAGAGCTTAAAATTCATCCTACTAGCACTTCAAACTTGCCAGAAATGTATACTTATTTTAGCCTTTTCTAAAAAAAACCCATGACATTGCAATAAAAAAAAAGGAAAAAAGGAAACGTTCAATATTCCACATGGAAAACTTCATATGCAGAAGTATAGCAATCTCTCTTAATTTGCAGGTATTTAATGAGTTGGTGTTAGTACTAAGGCATAAAGTCTTCTTCTCTACTTGTACCCCTAACTTGGTACAAGACTTAATAATGTTTAAACAAGAAATTAAGGAGAAGAGTGTCAAAACCAAAGTTTCTGAGCAGTGTTTATGATGATAAACATCTATTTTTCTCTTTGACGCTTAAAATATTCGTTACCACATATATCTTGAATACAGTGTTTCTTAACATCTCAGTATCTGGCCAGTAGAGGCCACTATTCTGCTTGCTCTGTGTCCTCTGCTTCATTACATTGCAGGCAAGGATGCAGTGGGGGTTTTTGAGACAGGGAATGATTTATAGGATTGAAAATGAGAACTACATCAAGAGATGAGGAAAAGGAGAGCATTCAGAATTCTTTAGAATTTAAGAAAGGTAATGGATTAGAATTTCTATGGACTAAAGTGAATAAAGAAAAAGGAAACTGAGACTGGAAGAAGCTACTTGAGAAGTCTGTTGGTAGGGAAGAAACCTTGCTTTCCTAAGCGTAGAAGTTGCAGGATTCAAGAACTACAAGATTGCCTGGTGCAGGCTCAATGTCATGTGAGAAAGATGTCAAGATTGAGAAGAAAAAGCAGAGTCATTAAAATGAAAAGCAAACTTTGTCTTACAATGACTCTTTTTTGGGCTTGAATTTGCATGCTAAATATGAACATGTACGCAACTAGGAACTGGAAGGTTTCTACTCCTAGACATGCAAAAATCTGAATAGTTTTCAGAAATCCTAATGTTATTTCTGTAAATTTAAAATAGTAGATGGCTTTTAAAGTTCTTATGTGTGGTGTGGGGTTTTTTGGTTGGTGGTTGGGGTTTTTTGTGAGTAATATTAGAATCATAGAATGGTTAGAGTTGGAAGGGACCCTGAAGATCATCTAGTTCCAGCACCCCTACCATGGGCAGGGACACCTTCCACTAGACCAGGTTGCGCAAAGCCCCATCCAACCTGGCCGTGAACACCTCCAGGGATGGGGCATCCACAGCTTCTCTAGGCAACCTCTGGCAGTGTCTCACCACCCTCAGAGTAAAGAATTTCTTCCTAATACCTAATCTAAATCTACCCTTTTTCAGTTTAATACCATTACCCCTCCTCCTATCACTGCAATCCCTGATAGAGAGTCCCTTCCCATCTTTCCTGTAGGCCCCTTTTAGGTACTGGAAAGCTGCTATAAGGTCTCCCTGGAGCCTTCTATTCTGTTGTTAAAGGTTGTTTTTCACTGAAGCTGATAATACTGGTTTTCTTTCCCTTTTAAAAGGTGAAATTCCAGCATGAGGTATACCCTCCAGGTGGTGCAGAATGTGAATCCAGTCTGTTGGAGCAGCCAGTGTCACGGCAGGTTTTTATTGTTCAAGACCTGGAGATTAGAGATCGCTTAGCTACATCACAGATGAATAAATTTCTCTATCTCTACTGCAGTAAGGAGATGCCCAGAAAAGCGCATTCAAACATGGTACGGTTATGGAATACGTTAATTCATTATAATTACAGCGGTTGGACTGTTGTGGAGATTGTATGCATTTCTTAATCTTGCAGAAGGAACATGAGGTCATGGAACACTGAAGTAATATAACTTGATAGTTACTTCCTTGACTCCATGTGGATATAAAAACTAATTAATCACAGAATCACAGGGGTTGGAAGGGACCTCTGGAGATCATCTCGTCCAACCCCCCTGCAAGAGCAGGTTCACCTAGAGCAGGTTGCACAGGATGGCGTCCAGGCGGGTTTTGAATGTCTCCAGAGTTGGAGACTCCACCACCTCTCTGGGCAGCCTGTGAAAAGTCAGTTTGATTATTAGTATGTCAGGTATTAATGTTTTTGAGGTTCTGTCAGGTTAAAAGAAGTAGATGTGCAGGACTGCTTTGGTAGCTTTCAGATTTTGGTTTTGAACAAATATCTGCTTGCATGAGAATGATTAGACTTTTCACTACACATGCAGAGTTGTTTTATGGTACACTGTAGTCTTTCTGGTTCTATAAAGGATTTATGAATTTGTTTTTTGGGGTTTTCTTATTTTAATTGTCTTTTTTATAACATCCATAGTAAGTTATTTATTCAGCACTAGCTTTATAATTGGTAAATGGAATGAGATTAGTACAGAGGTTTTGCAGTAAGTATTTTATTCTAACTAGTGTTCTGAGATTTAATAATTATGAATGTTACTAATTTTATTTATCTTGTTGCTTTTTCTCAGTTAACAGTTAAAGCATTACATGTCCGTCCAGAGTCTGGCAGATCCCCGCAGGAATGTTGTTTACGTGTTTCACTAATGCCACTTCGCCTCAATATTGACCAGGTTGGTGGTGCCAATGCAAAAAAATAAAATAAACTTTTCTTTATTTAATGATACTGGGGTTTTTACCAGATAATTGTAACCATCACAGAAGTTCTATGGGGTTGTTTTCTTAGTTTGATGCCTTTTTTATTAATGATCAATCACACATATCTTTGGATTTCTGCTGCTCTGTTTATATCAACATTTTAATCAAGGGCACTTGACACTTGAGGACTGCTTTTATTCTCTGAAGGCTGTGGTCTTGTTATCAACTGCAATGGCATGAAGAACAGAAATGGGAGAAATTGTTTTACTTTACGTAGCAAGCTTTTGTGCAAAGTGTCTTTCATATACTCAAGAAACAGTTGGGGGTTTTTTTCTGCTCCAGTAAGGAAGCTACATGTGTTTGTGCGTTCAAGTTTAAAGTGCAGTTATTTTGCCTCTTTGAGGCATTTCTTGGTTAATTTGTCATCCGCAGAAAGATGCGGGTTTGGTTTTTTTCGAGAGCACAATTAGGAGTTCCATACCTACCTTCTGTTTCCCTCAGCACACATTAGAGACCATTTTTTCATTTTACTGTTAGAAAAACTGAACTCTGTATAGTTTGTAATAATTTCATGTAGAAAAATAGCATGGAAATACTGCCATCTAGTGAGGAAATATATTCCCTCTGATTACATTACTTTTCTAAGTCTTTTACCTTTTGTATCATAAACAAAATTCACCTTTACAGCTTCTGCAGAATTAACCACAGCTGTCTTGAAAGCACACAGCTGCATGCAGTCATGTTAGAAATTCTTGTTATTACTACTTAAGCTGTCTGCTTATCAGTTGGAAACAAAAAAAAGGAAAGAAGGTCCAGATGTCATTAATTATAGGATGAACAAGGCACCAGTGTGATGCATCTGACTGACAAGATGTTAACAGCAGAGATATTAATGACTTTTAATGAAGCAGTGACGAGATCTGATCTGGAATAATTTGTCTGACATTGGCAGTACTAGAGATGAATATAAACTATACTTGAATACCCTTTTACTGGAAACCAGAGAAAAGTTTATACCCATAAAAACACTTGGATTCTGGAACTGTCTCCAAAATGAGAATAGAGATGGTGAAAACAACCCTGGAGTTTTAAGACAGAGCTAGATAGATTATGAAATCATATTATATCTAGCAGGGGGTTTCTGTCCTAGATTTCTCTGTGGCTTCTGCACTTGTTAAAGGATCAAAAAGAAGAAATACGTTTTTACTCATATCTGTATAGGAATAAAGAGCTGGAATAGTAGGTAATATTTTTTAGAGAATTGGGGTTTTTTTTTTTTGTTAACCTGATTGCATTTTATTTTTGACATTAGGATGCCTTGTTTTTCCTGAAGGATTTTTTCACTAGCCTCTCTACAGAAGTAGAACTCTTAGTTACTCCAGATCCTGAAGGTATACTTTTCAAAAATCTAATGTGAAAGTGCTTCTTCTTTCTCCTTTAATATGTGTATATGTCCATAAATTCACATGTGAATCTCATGTGTGTAAAAGAATTAGTGGCCAAACCCCAATGTTAGTAACTAATTTGTTAGAACACAGAAACTTTGGGTATTTTAATTTTGTCTTTTATAAATACCAACAAAGGTCTTCCACACCTGGGATCTCCGTTGTATGGAAGTTTTCACCAAAATTGGAGCATATTTAATAAGAACTACTGAAAAAATTGAGGACTGTGTATATAATATTAGGAGGTATTATTAAATAAAACAAATACATTATTTAATACTTCTTGCATAAAAGAGTATGTCTGTCTAATAGCTTGAAGTTGTGTAACACCTAGAGAAAGGAACAGACTTCAAGATTATAAATGAGCATTACAATGTGTGATACAGTTAAAGCAGTACTTCTAATCAACTACACCATCTGATGCAAAAAACAGTATATATTGAAAAGCATATTGCCTCTGTTAACTATATTTGTGAATTTGTTAGCAGCTATACTTAACCTGTTTCTGTTGAGACATCATACTGAAATGCATAGGTAATGAAGTACTCTGCAATACTGCCATTAAAACTAGATGGATTATTTATGCTGATGCATAAACCTCAACTTAAGCTTCTTGCAATAATTTCTATTGATAACCAAGGTATTATCTTACTAAGAGAATCTAAATATTGTCCTGGTAGTAATTCCTTTCAATAAGCATTAGAACTTACTAAGGACACAGTAATTGTATAAACACAATCTTTTTGTAATTGCATGAAAAATGTGAGTCAATTTATTGTATATAACTTCTTATCTTAGTTAAAAAGTCTCCTGGTGCTGAAGTTACGTGTAGTTTGCCCAGGCATGTCAGCAGCCTTAAGGACCCAAGTCCAGTCATTTCTTTCTCATCACACAAGCAAGCAAATGAAAATGGTAGCGTTGAATCTGTGGATGTGGTGAATGGAGATGATCATAATTTCTCACAAGAAGTAACGTCATACAGTGATCAACCGGTATTTTTCAGGTAAACTTTTGTTACAAAATTTCCAGTGACACACAGCTGTTCTGCTGAATGTTGTAAGAAAGTGTGGTGATAAACTATTCGGACCTGTTGACAAGGTGCATTTTTTATTGTTTGTTTATTGACTGTGGAAATCAAATATATTTGTTTCAATCCCTGGAAGGTAACTAACAATTTTTTTTTTTATTAACTTTTGCATTCTACTGTGCACAAGAAAAGAAAATTAATTAAACCTCTGCCATGTACAGAACCAGTAATGAGATGTTTTACAAATAAATAAAAAGAGCAATCTTTGTACTCATGTCTAACAATGTAAATTAGATCTAATAAAACCAGAGCTGAGAGTATATAAAGGAAAAGGATATAATGGGAGAGGTACAAGATTAACGTATCACAAGAGAAACTCTAATGTAGTCCTGACTGGGAAGTGATTATAAAAATGGCAGCTTCTTATGCAGAAGTTTTTTCTTGTGTATTCAGATCATAAGTGCCTCTAACAACAGGTGTGTGCTTTGGTAAGCAGTGCAGAGCCAAATTATAAGAGAATGACTGTGGTTCTATTACACCACATACATCACCAACAGAATTTTTTAGTAAGTTCCAGCTGCAGGGCTGAATTTTGCTGGTGGAACTGTAATTCGCCATACTTTTTTTTGGTAACTGAAATTCACGCTGTGAAAATTGAGGGAAGATACGCATCTGCAGGATTAGTAGCACTTTTGCAGGACTGTTAAATTTATTATAAATTTATTTTTAAGTATTTTTATTTATAAATGTCTTATAAATGCTAACCTTGACTAGATGTTAATAAACCAAGAAAAGCTGAATTTGCCATAGTATTTTGCACACTTATTCTGAAGTACTAACACAGTAACTAGAGGATTTATGGTTAACAGAAAAGGGTGTAGCATCCTGTTTCAGGAGGATGGGAAATCGTGGGTTTCTTTTTCGAAGGATAATTTTATTTCCTTTCCGTGTTTCTTACTGTAAAATTTCCTTTATATGTCCCAGAGAATTTCGTTTTACATCAGAAGTTCCAATACGGCTTGATTACCATGGCAAACATGTATCAATGGATCAGGTTTGTGTATAATGCTGATGCTGTAGAACAAAAAAATGTTGTTTGTTTTGTTTTTTTTCCCCCCATCAGTTGGGGTATATTTTTATGGTCCCCACTCATTATTGATGTGATCTTGAGAAATGTAGAATTTTTTATTTTTTATTTTCTTAGTTTTAGTAAAGCTTAACCTTGTTTCACTCTTAATTTGAAAACTAGGGGGTGGATCCTCCAGTTATGATTAACTGAGAATGAGACTTTAAAGTCACATTTATCAACTCAGTGACTAGCTAGAAATCTTTTTACACAGCTGTGGTGCCCATCAAAGGATGATACTACTATCTGATGCCAGAATTGTGCAATTTATTTTCTTCGTCATTAGTGCCAGAATAAAGTATTGTCTTACCCCCTCGCCCCTTGTTTCCTTCCCTTGCAGTCTGGTAATGTACGGACTTCAGTGGCAATGGCGGCAGAATCTAATACAGATGAAAAAAATGCTCATAGTTCTTTTTAAAGATGTATTGATTTATTATACTTGAGTTTACAGAGCAGACCTCACAAACTCCTGTTTGCACATCCAGATTTGTAGTCTGTCATGGCAAATCAGTAAGAAAATATGGACAAGTAAAAGCAACTTCTTGAATTTGCCCTGCTGCCACAGAAATAAAAAAATTAAATAGCAGCTTTAGAAAGCTCTGGCATTAGTGTGTTCTGGGCAATATTTACATAATTTGTTTTATCTTAATATTTCTGAAGAAGCTGTCTTGTATCCAGATGTTTTTCTTAGAGTAGCTGATTAAGCCAGTTCTCATCTTTTGCAAGTTTTCATGTAGCATAATTCATAGCACTGTAACGAGTAGCATTTGGGAGACTGGGGGAGAATCAGTTTTTAGACAGAAATACCTGTAATTAGACTTGAGATGATGAAATTATTTCTCACCTACAGATTGTACACAATGAATAAACTCATAACAAAATATTTCACTTACAGGGGACACTAGCTGGGATTCTTATTGGGCTTGCTCAGTTAAACTGCTCAGAATTAAAGCTGAAGAGACTTTGTTACAGACATGGGTAAGTTTATCGAATTGTAGATTAACATTGGTATTGCAAATTGAACAAGTTATGGTGAAAAACTGAATGTAGCAAGCAAAAAGGAAGTTCTCTGATAAGATGCATTTCTAAAATCCAGGCCACTTTTTGACTTTACAGATATTTCTTGATTCTAGTTTTTGTCAAGTATATAGCGGTCAAGAAGAACATCTATTTTCAGGACAGTATTTAATACACATGCTAGTCTTGGTGCTAAACTCCTAATTTTAGTCATATGTTTACTTCCTATTGAACTAGATGTGATTATGCAGTCTTGATTTTCTGTTTTATGAAGCATATACACACGGAACCCTTGGGTTAGCCAACAGCAACAAAAGATGACACTTGAAAACAGCTTTCCTTTTGTTTGAATGACATCTTTGTTTACTTCAATGAATGATGCATTTGTCTTATTAGGAATTGTCTGTTTTTTAAAAAAAATTAATAATTTTATTTACTTCAGTTTATTAGGTGTGGATAAATTGTTCTCCTATGCCATCAGCGAGTGGCTTAATGATATAAAGAAAAACCAGCTACCAGGAATTTTGGGAGGAGTAGGGCCTATGCATTCACTAGTGCAGTTAGGTAAGTTAATTTTTATTTCTATTCAGACACACCTCGCAGTTGTTTTAAACAAACAAAACTCAACAAACAAAACCCCCACAAACAATGTTGACGCTTGTTTTCCCTTCCTCTCGAGGCATTCTGCTTAAATAAGAGAACTTTGTAACTATGGTGTTCTCATCTTCATTTTCAGTCCAAGGTCTGAAGGACTTGGTGTGGTTACCAATAGAGCAGTACCGAAAGGATGGCCGTATTGTTAGAGGCTTTCAAAGAGGAGCAGCTTCTTTTGGTACTTCCACTGCAATGGCAGCACTGGAGCTAACAAACAGAATGGTTCAGACTATACAGGTAAAGTGTATTACTTCTGGAGTTGGACATAAAATGAGAAGTGTTGCTATTAAGTGCTCTATATTAAGCTAACATCTTAATGCTATATACTTAAGGTTGGGAGCACGTCTTAAAAAAGGCAGTATAAATAGAAAAGCAGAGACTGAGCAAAGCTTGCAGCAGTCTGTGAGGTGGCATCAAACATAATGTTTAGAAAATTGTGGTGTTAAA
>VFFE01007008.1:1698374-1786215 GCA_008921705.1 Burhinus oedicnemus
ATTTGAAAATGTCCCCTCTGCTGGGAAGACTTCTGCAGTCTGCTGTATTATTTTTCATAAAACAAAACTCCAGTTACAAACAAATTCTTGCATTGGGTTACAGGTGGGATTACAAAGTTTTGGTTTCCTTCACTGGAATCATCTGAGATGTGGTATACTTTGAAGACCTGGTTGTTTCAGTTAAATGACTTGCTGTAAGCAGGAGATGCTTTTGAGAGAACGAATACGTGCAGATTTAATGACGTGAAATATTTTCTGATGTAAAAACACTTGCTGCAGTTCATACTTCTGTCCAGTAATTGGAGAGCTCTGGTTCAGTGAGAGCTCAAAGCTTGAGCATTTTGCACAGGAACAAGTTCCATGTTTGCAATTTGGCACCTCCTGAGTGCCTTCTCAAGAAGTGGCGATGAGTCAACGGAAGTAAGTAGCAATGCATCATTTTCATTTGCAATTACCATACTATGTAATTTCGGCTGGTCCAGTTTGTCCAGTTAATTGGAGTATAGTGTAATAGTATAAATCTACATATTTTCTTCCTTTTTGACATTGCTGAAAAGGAGAAGTGGTATTCCAGTGTTCATTACACTTTCAATTCTGTCATGATCTGATTGTACTGCAATGCAATTAGAATATATTTTTATATGAGGGCATGCTGTCAAGGTAAAACACTTTTATAGAGTGTCTCTCTGTCAGCAATACAGATTGTACAAATTTATTAAACTTAACTTTTCACTATGTAAACCCTTGCATTTACTGCTTGCACTTTATTGAGCCTTTTCAGTGAAACCGATTTAAATTTTTTTCTGACATTTTATTTTTACAAGCAGTTTCTTAATTTTTGGATGTATATTCTGCATTGTTTTTCAATTGTAATGTGATCTTGCAGTGTTTGAAGTGTTTAAAAAAAACAACAAACCCAAATCCCACAAAACTCTCCAAAGTAGTCTTTACATCAGGACTTTGTTTTCAAAAATACATCTTGCATGGAGCAGCTTGTTTTAAATCAAAAAGTGTATATCATGTATGAGAGAGGATTCATCAAATGCTCTGCTCAATACTGTATAAGTTTTCAAGCACTTAAAAAAAAAACCCCAAAAAACAAAACAAAACAAAACAAAACAAAACAAAAAAACAAAAAAAACCCCAAACAAACAAAACCACAAAACAAAACTCAAAATGAGATCTGACTCTGGATGTATTTCCTGGAGGTGGAAGCCTATGGATGCATTACCGTATTCTCTGTTAGCACGAGGAGATCTGCAAACATATTGTTATACTTGAATTTTCCACTGAAATCAGTTGCTATAGCTACTGGCACTTTTCATATTGGTAGTGGGTGTAAACTGGCAAAGTCCATGTTTAATGGTCAAATTCTCTAATGTTGAACTGACAAACGCTGCTACTACTATTACTTAGTCCGATACTGTCCTGACGGACAGAACTCTCATCCTGCGTTTTCTTCAGCATCCCGGCACTTCAAATAATACAGTGAGGAGTGCCTGGGAAGTACCTGAAAAAAAGACAACTGTCTTCTGAAAAAAACAAAACAAAGGAAAACCCGTGCTTCATAAGAATCTTAGCAGTGACTGAGAGCAACAAATCATCACATCCATGCAAAGGCAGCTTCCTTTTTCTTTCCAGTATCTGTGATGGTTCTGAAACACCGCGGCTTTTTAGCAATGCAGTGTGCCCGTGCGTACTTGCCTGATGAGTAGCGTTAGGTCAGTCACCAGCGAGTTCATATGTGCTTAAGGGACGTGTCTGGTTTTGTTTTCTCATTATGTGGTTGGTTGTGAACGTCCATTGCTTGCTTTCATTTACAGTTGCTTAATTGAGTTGCCAAGAAAGGTTTCTTAATAAACCAAAAAGCTGTTAAATGGTTACGAGCAAGGCACTCTTACTGAACGTGATCCATATACCTGCAAATGTGATACTGGTTTTACTTTAAATATTGAAAGGTATGCATTTTGTAAACCGTGACATCCAAGAATTTGTTTAGAGTAGTTCAATACTTCTAAAATCTTTTAAATATCCTAAATCTCGCAGCAATATAAGCATTGTCAGAAAAGGTGTGGGTATTTATGTCCGTTTGAATCCATAGTGTGCATCGTTCTCTCAGCCCCCAGGCCTCATGATTTAAGCTTCTGACAACTGTTTTAAGTTGCTCTACGTGCTGAATCTTGTTTACAATTAAAAAATCAGATTCTGCAAATTAAGTACATAAATACGGATCATGCATTTGTACTGAATTTCTTAATAGTAAGGTAGCTCAGACAGAAACAGCAATTTGTGTACATGTGTATATTTTTTACATTTTTGCATTTATAGTAGTTTTGTGGTATTATTTGTATATAGTTTGCTAGTGTAAAGAATACGATCTCATGAGATAGAAACCACTGTTGAAGGGAACTGACTATTTCAACTTGAGTTATTTTGCTTAAAGTTCTTGTCCCCTCAATATGTCTTTGAGAATTATTTTTGACCATGTGGCACCAAAAGTGTATATTTTAGCTTATTAAAATGCTGAAAGGCCTGAGTGCAAATAGGTTGTCCTGTTAAATATGTTTAATGGAAAAGAACACAAATTTGTAACGATACATAAATAAATATCTTAATTTGTTCCTTGAGTTGGTTTTCTCTGCCTGTGAATATAACTAATGTAGAAGAGAGTCTCCTAGAATAACAGTTAACCGCTAAAGCTTTTTGCCTACCTGGCTGTACAGCTCTACTTCAAAAATTCAAAGAAGCTTTATACTGAAAAAAAAGTTTTGAAAGTGCGCGGAGGCCAAAAGCTAGGAAATAAATTACCCTGGCTGATACAACTTCAACCCACCTCTGCTGGGCATCAGCAAAGCGCTCTTTACCCGTAAGATCACATACTGTGTCTCCCGTAGGCCTGTTGCCACATCTAATTACTGAGTAGGTATTTCTTAACCTCTGCGTTCGGTGGAGATTTTAAAGCTTTTATTAGCTGCCAAACCCTGTGAAGAATGCAAAATAATTCATTCCTTTCAGGATGCTTGTGTGATGCCCGCTCCACAGGCGTTCGGTTACAAGCATCTGAAAAGAGATCTTGGGAGGCTGAGAATGGGTAGTATTAAACACTGGTGGCAGCGCCAGGTCCCTGACTGATGAGAGACGCATGACAGGTGTGAATAATTTTCTACTGTGTTTTGTAATGTTCTTAGAGCTTAGGAAAAAAAATAAAGTCACTGAACTATTCTGTCAATCAGTAACCCTTCAGTTAAGAAGGAAGCTGACTCCCCCCCTGTGCAGCTCCTCCTCCCCCTTTTTATAAGCAAGACATCATATGGATTAACTTCCAATTTCAGTATTTTTATTTAAAAGCTCTTTTATTTTTTTTTTTCCTTTACTTAAGGATGTCCTGTATAAGCAGAATGAGAGAGAGGGGGTTTTTTCTTTGCAAGCCAGATGGACAAATTTCTTCTCAATTTTATAAACATTGCTCATAAGCAAGGATATTCGAACAAATGCTGTGCTGAGGGGAACTGTGGACCACAGAGCAGCAACAGGGAACAGCTTGGAATTAGTCATCCATCATCCCAGGAAAGTACGAAAAATTAGAGGAATTTGTTTCACTTACTCCCAGTGCTTTCTTTTCTTTCATAGATCAAAAGTAATAAAGTTGTGAACTCCTCTGATTTGCAGTCTGTGCTTCCCTGGATTTTTGGGAGTTATCTGTCACTTGGAAGAAAACAATTCTATAAAAACTACTCGTAAGTGTTTGTGGTTCTCAGAATTTAAGTCTGCTGTAATTCAAGCTCGTACCCGCATGGCCAGAATACCAGCCTTCATTTCGCTCAGGTGAGCCCCAGGGAGGTGATACAGGATGGCACGAGCTGGAATCGCAACCCAAGGAAAGCGTCAAAGAAATTCTGTTTCTCTTCACGATACTAAGGTGTCCCAAGGATACTCCTGATGTCTCCAGCTTAGTCCCGAGAGCAGGGGAGACTAAGACTCCACAGCCTGTGACATTCCAGCTAACAGAATTTATGGGAAGCCACCAGTATGACATACCAACCTGGAGCAATGTTAGCTGGTGGCCTTGAATGGTATTCCTCATTGAGGATGACCCAGGCTCAAGTGTTCCTCTCTTCTTTCCTTCTCCTCTCTTCTTTCCTTCTCCTCTCTTCTTTCCTTCTCCTTTCCTAGTTAGTGACTTTTGTTAACAACCTTTCAAATGTGATATTAACTGATGGGGTTTTTTCTGCCAATTCATATTTCTAGCAAATAGTGTTGTAAGGCATCTGGTATTATCATAGATTATAAAAGACATCATAAAGCTTCCTTTTTGTGGCAGACAAACAGGTTTCAAAGCTGTTGTGTTCTGAAGCAGAGTGATTAGACAAAAGCAGAATTTACTGAAGGGCAACAATGAAGCATTTATTGCCCCACAGGCAAGGAAACCGTTCAAGCTCCTTAGATGGTTGTCGTGAGGATTTGTGAGATAGTTATATGCAGTGTAATTCTGTTCTCAGGCTCTCATTTGTGTACCTGATTATTTGCTCTGTTGCCGATTTATTTCTGTACTGGGAGCATGAGTGTTAAATTTGGCTCTTGCAGGTCAAGAGTGGAAGGAAGCCTCCAGGGAGGAGAAGAGATGGGTAGCTGCGTAAGCAGGAGGAGAGTTACTTCAGTTTTGGGGGTATGGACTACCTGTGCCTCAGCACGAAACTCGGTCAAATGGGGCTTGGTCCCTTATAGCTACTTAGAGTAACCATAGTCCAGTACGGGGACACCACTCAGCATCTCTCAGCTGCCTCAGTAAGGAAGCTTTTACTTTCATCTTTAACACTTGGCAGTTGTCTGAAGATTTGCTGGTGGTTCCAACAACTCCATGAATCTCACACCACGTCCTTCCTTTCACCTCTTCTGCCTGTTCAGTTTGAAAACGCTTCCCAGGGTGTGTACGCCGGGGTCCGAGGGAGGCTTGTGCCTATTTGTGAGGGAAAGGAGTCGTGAGTTGGAGGGTGTTTGACGGTGCCGTGCTACTCGTTGTGACGCCTGCAGTTCTTGGCCAAATGGCAGGTCAAGGGGCTGGAGCAGGTGCAGGGACGGTGTGCCCAGGAGAGCGCTGAACCAGAAAGGAAGAAAGGGGGCAGGGTGTGCTCTGGGGGGGTTAGAAGATGTCACGGTTTGAGCTGGACTGGCCACTGAGGTGAACGACAGATGCTCTCCCCCACCTCTCTCACCACGGAGATGGGGGAGAGAGGGAAGGAGACTAGAAGAAAACTAAACTACTTTAATAAATTGTTAATAGCAAAATAAAAAGAAAATAATGAAATATATACAGTGCCTACAAAATCAGTATCAAGCTCCCAGGATGACAGTCACATCCCCAACAGGCACTGGGAAAGTCCCAGACTGGACTCAGTGACAGATGGGAGCTGGATTCTGGATCTAGATTCGGGAATGCAGGGATCGGGATCAAAGGCAGACGAACAGAGAGAGGCCTCCTTGGACGCCGGCCATTGAAGAAAGAGCCCTGACCCTTTGATCTCTCAGCTTTATACTGAGCACAATGCGGATGGGATGGAATACCCTGTTGGTCAGTTTTGGGTCCCCTGTCCTGTCCGCTGCTCCCCGCAGGTGTGACCCCTCTACGCTTTTCCGCTTCCCACCCTCCAACGGGGCAAGTAACAAAGTTGGCTGCCCTTGGGTGTTACAGCAATAAGGATAAGCAGGAGCCTCTCTGCATCCCATCCCTTGGCATAAATTACAGCTAATCAGGTCTTATCACTCTGAGAATGAACAGTGTCTCCACAATACGCTGTTAATTTCAGAGAGTTCGGTTAGTTAGAAGAGGCTTAGCTGCAAAGTAAAATTACTGAACAGAAAATTGGTTCTGTTTTACCGCAAACCAGGACAAAGACCATAGCACGGGTATTGCCGGCTGCGTGTTTTGCCCTGACCCGTGTTGTACAGATCTGGATCCATTGCAGCTGATGGAAAACCAGACAGCACATGGACCTGGCGGTGGTAGAGAGATAAACAGGTACATGTGGATATACGTGTGTGTGTGACAGACGTGTGCGCAAACACCTGGTGCTGTGGATGGAAAGGTGATAGAACGAGGGGATGGAAATAGTAGTGCTCAGTTGTATAAACAGCTTCTTTATACAGATACAAGTTTCTCGGAAGTACAATTCCTGGTATCATTTATCTCTTTAGTAATGTTTAACAGATCTGAAAAGTTTCCTGGAATTATTCAATACAATAAAACACTTCACTGCCATTACGGCCTGTCCCTGTGTACTCAGTGCCAGAAGTGTCTTTTAGAGCACTAAAGGTATTTATTTTAAGCATGAGCCTTTCAGTGATGCTCTTGACTTCCGTTTTCTCTTGGCCTTTCAGAGCTGTTTAGGACCTCGGTGTAATAGCATTTGCTCTTTTTATTCTTTTCCATGTCACTTCTGCCTCTGAGTGCTTACTTTCCACGGAGCAGTCACCAGGCCAAACTCAGCAGATGTAAATGAGGGGGGAGCAGTTACAGCAATTCCATTGGCGGCAAACCCACTTACTTGATAGCTGAATTTTGTTCACTCCGACCAAAAGTATTGTCCCAGGGCACGGCTTTCTATTTTGACGGTTGTTCTTCCCTCAGAGCTGTAACTTAATACCATGGAGCCCCTTTTTCCTTTGCCTGACCGGAGGTGATGCCCCTCCAGGTAAGTTTGTTAATACAATGGAGTTTGGCAATTCGTTCAAAAAGAAAAATGACCTCCAAGTTTGAGAAGATCCGTTGTCGTGGGATGGTAAACTGGGCCCTGTCTCTTCGCAATATCCCACGGATGCTGCAGCAATGACAGGAGGCAATTACAAAGGAGCGCGTCCCACTACATTAACCATTAATGCCTCTACATCATTGCCCTAAGCCTCTCGTATCATTTAATGCAAAGATCCACAGTGACGTTAAGAGAGAAGGTTTTCAAATGCAATTTTCATCATAAACCATCTTTCCTTGTTGTCCTCAGCCTGAATTTTTACTGGTGCTGCTTCCTATTAAGTGTGAAGCCCCAAGAATAGTTTTTAACAAATATTTGTGAAGATGCAGAAAAGGCCGGTGAGGATGATGAATAAAGATGAGCAGTATTTTTATTTCTGCCACCCCTTAACCTTGATGGCAAGTGCCCTTGTGTCTGAATTACTTGATCCATACCGTTCCCCCAGGGGCAATCGCTTGAATTTAAAGTTGCCATGCAAACAGAAGAAAGAAAAAGTAGATTGCAGACTTGAAAAGTGTTTGGGATTTTGGCTTTTTTCCACTACACGTTTTAGGAGTAGCTATCCAAACAGGTCCACTGGAGCCCTCTTTGTGTTGCTGAGTGATAGCTCTTAATACTTGTTGCTTTTGCAAAACTCACCTCCGCAGCGAAGTTAACACGGGGAAAGGACAGTAGAGTGAGTTCATCTGCCTGAACAGAGATGGCGGAGCTGAGGAGGAAGCTATGAGCGTAAGCATCCAGCCCTCCCAAGGAAGGACGGAGATGTTGGTTTCCAAAACACAGTGTCTCTCGGTTGGTAGGAAAACGGAGCCTTTCTGGGCTTCCCCTGTGTTTCAGGGAAGCAGCCCTGGCTGCTCCCCGCAGCGGGTCCCGGGCCAAGGCCATCAGGTGCAGGGACTGACGAGCGCAGGGCTCCCTTCCGATCCGTAACACACTAGCATCCCCCCCTTTTCTAAGGAGATGTTTTCTCAGCCAATTTGTGATGTGAGTCAGGGAAGGTCTGAAGTCGGAGAAAGCTAAGCAGAACAGCAGCTCATAACACCTCGTTTTTACTGGAAAATCCCAATTGAAGAAACATTTTCTCCTGGTTTTCTCCTATTCTTGTTTTAAAAAACACAAAATCTGTTCTCCTCCCGCATTTGGTGTGACTGCTGTATTGCACAGGAAAACGAACGCCCTGGGCTGAGCACGCTGTGGTGCTGGGACTCGGATCTTGCCCAGCTGCCCATGGGAGGCTGGAGGAGGCTGCTCGTACCTTATCCTGCCTTCCCAGCTGCTGAAAAAACCCTCTAGAAGCACAAAGCAGAACTGGAAAAATGAGACTGTGCCCCTGCCTATTTATAACAAGGGCAAAGTGGGAGTTTGAGGAGAACTGAAAGAGAAGAGTCCTTCAAATTCTTTACTGTTTGAAAATTGAAGGACCTGCTTAGAGTAAGGCAAAGAACTGGGAGCGTTTTGAGAGAGTTTTGTTAGTCTCCAGGGGAACTTCCACATGACTGACTCTGTTTGCTTTGCTGAAAGCTGTTTCCTTCTTCAGATCACTTCTCTGTTTAAGATCAAGTCCACTGTGCTAGGTTCCAAGCACCAAGCATTTACATTCCTCAGACATTTCTAAATCCTGAATTTCTCTACAAAGTGTTTCCAGAAATAGCAGCTGTCACTATAATGCAAAAATGTTTGAAATGTATTTTCAGAATAGCTCTTGTTTACATAAAAACTGGCAATAATATTATCTTCTATAAATCAAACTTCATCCCATGTGTCGGTTGTGGAATAGAAACTATCTGTGTAGAGGAGAGCACATGAGCTCTACTGCCTCAGGACGCAGAAGGTGGTGGATAATCACCATCAAGACCTATGGCTGATGCTAAGGGCAATTTTAGGTGTTATCATATATACTTCTAGCTGGGCAAATTTACATCCTTATATGTATTGTAATTAAAATCATAGAACTGTCTAGGTAGGATGAGACCTTTAAGATCATCGAGTCCAACCATCAACCTAACACGGCCAAGTCCACCACTAAACCATGTCCCTCAGCACCACGTCTACCCAGCTTTTAAATATCTCCAGGGATAGTGATTCCACCACTTCCCTGGGCAGCCTGTTCCAATGCTTGATAACCCTTTCAGTGAAGAAATGTTTCCTAATATCCATCCTAAACCTCCCCTGGCACAACTTGAGGCTGTTTCCTCTTGTCCTGTCGCCTGTTACTTGGGAGAAGACACTAATCCCCACCTCACTACACCCTCCTTTCAGGTAGTTGTAGAGAGCAATAAGGTCTCCCCTCAGCCTCCTTTTCTCCAGGCTAAACAACCCCAGTTCCCTCAGCCGCTCCTCATCAGACGTGTTCTCCAGACCCCTCACCAGCTTTGTTGCCCTTCTCTGGACGCGCTCCAGCACCTCAACGTCTTTCTTGCAGTGGGGGGCCCAAAACTGAACACAGAATTCGAGGTGGGGCCTCACCAGTGCTGAGTACAGGGGGAAAACTGTGGCTATGATATTAATATTCCAGGAAGTCAAGATATATATGAAAGAACAATAGACATTGTATGTTCTGCTACAATTAAAGGAAATGTTTTATAAGGCTTAGCAATAATTTCACCAAATTTTCTCATTTTCAGAGGGGAAGTTTCTAGTTGTTTGTAATGAAATGCTGGGGTTAAGCCTTCAGAGGAAACCAATCATACTGGCAGGAAATCCTAACAAGAAAGTGACTACTGCAGAAGAAAATTAAGTGTCTTAGTATTAGCCATAGTTACTCACAGAGACCAGGGAAAGTCACAGCAAATTAAGTAGTGCTGTTTTCCAAGCCATCCACAACTAAGGGATGCATCTTAATATAACCAAGGCCGCATGAATCACCTACAATACATTAGCTCCTCTTTCAACAAAGAAAATGATTGAAGGCTTATTTAGAAAATACATATATATCTACATGGCCTCTCAAACAATAGCGGTAACTGCTTTGTATTGTGATGTTAAAAATAGTTACGTGCATTGTTTAGAATGAAGAGACTCTGAAAACTGCATTAAGAATATTTGAAAATCAAAAAACTGTATTACAGTCAAATAACTTGAATCATGACAGCTTAGTGCCATGTTGACTTTAGGAGACATTATTCTGCCCATTAATGGAACCCATCAACATGATGCATTTCAGCTGCATGACTCCCACTCGTGCGCTGTGATGCTGCTAAAAAGCTTGTGTGCCGTTTGGACAGTTCAGGACATGGTTTCCCTTAGTCAATTCCGTTCCCTGCAGAGGAGACTCCATCAGGGTGGGAAGATAGTGGAAATGGGATAAGGAAATATTTCACCTGCTTACCAGCTTCTAGTCTAGCCAAACAACCGTCTGGTGTGGCCTTGCTGTCAAAGTTGAGTCCTACACTGAAATGCTGCCCTAAAAAACCAACATTACAACACGTTTGTGCTTTCTCTGGATGTTTTTCAGTTCTTAATTTGGAAAATGTTGTAGTTCACTTTTACCCAGCAATTGAACAAATGGTGGGGTTTTGTTTGGGATGTTGTTCTGCTAGAATCAAATGTTGTTCTCCATGTCTATAACCTGCAAAAACCTGTTAATAACCTTAATGATGTATTGAAATACTTGGAATTGATGACAAAATGGTCATCTCCAGAAAAATATAATCTCTGATAAACAGCCAGGAGTCATGGTTTTACCTGGGATAAAGAATTCCTTATGTCTATATATTATGAAATTATACTGTGGGGTTTTTTTGTATGCATTTACATTTTGGTCACAGAGTGGCTTAAGCTGTCCTTCACCCGTCTTTCCAGCAGCTGCTCCATCCGTGTCCTGCTCTACCTCCCAAGCTGTGCCAGGATACCTGGGTTTGTGTGTACACAGTGAACTAGAACAGGAACTGGACGATTGAGGGTTTACTGGGTTTTAATCTGGATGACTTTCCTGATTCAGTTCCTCACACATCTACAGACCCAGCTGTCCTGACTCAGCTAAAGCAGAAAGAACAAATGAGTGGAGGAGAAGTCTGGATGGGGCAGGACAAACCGGCAGAATCCTTGAAAGAAATATATGGGAAACTGTGGCCTCGGCAAAGACCAGTTACCTTTACTTCTTCATTTGCTCTCTGGGAGAAATGAAAGAGAATTCACCAACTCGTAAGCAGACTGCCTATGAGCACTCATAACTGTTGTTATCTGTCATGGTAAGATGTGACTTATTACTGCTTCTGGAAATACAGTTTGATATTTGCTTACCAAACTCACTCTCAAAGATGTGTTCTCTGCTAACCAACACACAAGTAAGAAATCCTTAACTTTTCTTCCTTTTCTTCTTCTCTTTTTAAGTAATGGAAGACCTGTCATTATCCCGCTGGTCTCTAACTGTGAGGTTTACTAAGGCGACACTGATATGCATAATGTGTTAATTTATTGTGTGCTACTGTATGGGAATTGGCCTTGACAAAAATGTTGCAAGATTTAATCTGTTTTCTTTGGGTTTTTTTGCAACATTAACTTAGTAGAAAAACCCCTGATAGTCAGCGTCTTGAAACAATGCTATGTATTCTGCTTGCATCTCCATTTGTGCTGGGATAAATAATACTGTACTGTCTTGTTTAGATGATACCAGTGCAGTTTTTGTGCCGATTGTGTACTGGTTTAGTTGGTCTAAATGTCTGATTCTGCCTGTAGCTCAGAGGATAGCGTGGAGACTGGCAAAGACTCAATAATATTACAGTATGTACAGAGCTGGCCTTAACTTGCTTTACCTACACCACATGTAATATAAAAAGTGCACTTTATATGCTATAATTATTTCTACATGGTCAAAAAATCAAACTTTTAAGTGTCCACAAGGCTTGACTGTGAGTAATCTTGCATGACGGTTAGATTCAGCAGAACAATTAAACAGAAGTCAATCAAAGTTAGTAATACACATGCTGAAGTGTTTTTCGTAATAAGGGAGAATGTCCTTAAGTGTTTGCTTGAAAAGGGATTTTAAATTTTATACAAATAGCTAAAATTGACAGAAGTGTGTGGAGCGTGACACATGGTAGGTCATGAACTGTTTAAAGCAACGGGATGATTCATCTTCTCAGATACCTGATTTTATGAAAAGACGCTCTTGGATCTTAACCGTCATTCATCTTAACAGATGATTTGCTAGACTTTATTTGTAAACCCATTCAGGTTTTCACTGGCAGCATGGTAAAGTGATAGAGAAAAACTGTTGCATTGACTGTAGCTGGAATCAAAGACTTTGAACCCTAATTCTGCTGGAAAAGCAGTAATTCACTTCTGCCAGGAGAGGATGCTCAGCAACTGTTTCTTGGCCATACAGGCAGGCCGAGGAAGAAAACCTAGCCGGCTGCAGCTCTGCCTCTGTCAGATGTATGCACGTGCCCCCTGATTTCAGACAGCTTGTTGGAAAAGTTCCTTCCCCTCGTGCATGTCTGTGCGCACACACACTCTCACACACACTCTCACCGAGCCTGTTATGATGCTCTGAAACATCAGCCGTAGGGCAGAGTCTTTCACTCAATAGTGGCAATGGGCCTGAGGGGCTTGAAGGATTTAGTTCTTCATGTCTCTGTGCCTCAGCTTCCCTTAAGCCAAAGAATAATAAAACTCAATAATAAAAATAGCAAAATATTTTGCAGTATTATAATTATAAATAAAATAATAATATGGCAGTAATAAAAACCTTTTCATACTGTTACAGCTCTTCTTGCTACACTAATGAGTGACTTAAAGTTTTGGCAGATAAGAGAATGTGAGATTTCAAAGTATTGCAATCCTTCAGAAAAATCCCGGTCCATTTTCTCCCTACCCCGTACTACACAGACACCAGCACTTGCCTCACTCCTGAAACAATGAAGGCAAAGCTACCTTGGACAACCACGGCAGTGGTCTTTGAAATGCTGTCAGACTGCTTGGCTTTCTTCGATTTGCTCACAGCCTCTGCTCTGACGTTTCTGGTTGAGCTCCAAAGCGACCTGAGCCTCCTCGGCAGCCAGCTGCACCACAGCCTGGACCACACCAGCCCAAATCAGCATCCTGCCTGCCAGCACTGTGTGGGCAATTACTTGACTTTCAAAGCTGTTGACCATGACCACAGCCAGCTTCTAGCATGGCAAGCACGTTTCCTCAGCCACCAGGAAGCAGATTCCCTAATAAATGGGTGGAGTTAAGCATCCAGGTACTTCTTCGGTAAAGGGTTTCTGGCTGTGCTCTTCAGGGCAGAATCATTTTGCTACTCTTGTACAATTGTCTTAGATGATGTCTTCTAGGTACTCTTTGTTTTATAGTCCCAGGCAGCAAGACATGGTTTCCTTTGAAGTGTCGGATTATCTGGGGTAGGACACAGCTTCTGGGGGACTAACAGAGACTGGGAAAGCTGGTCCTTGGGCAGGCCATGGGGGTCTGGTCTCAACTCAAGGACTGGGCAAACAGAAGAGAGGTGGTGGGCTTTTGTGGGAGAGCTAGGGAGGAGGGGATGGAAGTCAGTAGCGATTTTTGGCACCTGCTGAACAAAGCCTGGGTCACTGGGTGACCTGTGTCTTCACAGAATAACCTGGTCTAGTGAATGGTGTCCCTGCCCACGGGGTTGGAACTAGGTGATCTTTAAGGTACCTTCCAACCCAAACCATTGTGTGATTCTGTTCTATGATTCTGTGCACTTGTGGCTCAGAGCAGGGCTGTAGCTCTCCAGTTTGTCCCGTCCTACTCTACTGCAGCTGTACACAACACAAATCGCTCCTCAGTCACACTCACCTCTGCTGCGTCCTTGGATGACTATGAGGGCTGTGGCCGTAGCTCCCACCGAGGGAGGCCCTTCATCACGTAGCAGCAACGGGAGCCCATGGGGAGTGTCTGTGCCCAGGCTCTGAAGCACAGGAGGCACCCGGGGGGCGGGGGGTGACGGCCAGGTTTGAGGATGACTGTCTTGCCAAGGCCACGGACAAGATTTGTGACTGAGCAGGGAATTGGATCCTGCTTGCCTGAGTCAGAGGTGTTAAAACATCAGAAAAAATAGTTGTAACAACCCCAAGCTCTGAGTGTGTGCAGGTTTAGCGGTTGCTGTTTGTCCACAGAGCAGGAAGGAGCCTGACTGCCCAAGGTATTAAACTTATGAACACGCTCTTGAGAGAAGATGATTTTGATTTGCACTGACAAAGCATATAAGGTAGAGGAGGCCTGGGTGTCCACATGCCATGAGTTATAAATGAGACAGTTCTGTTCATTCACTGTCTTTAATGAATGCAAACTAGAAAAACACACTAGTGAAAAAAATGCTGTTTGTGCCACTGGGGATCTGGGCCTGGCTGGTTCCTGAGCATAAAATGTGCATCGCTTTCTAACTTAATAGAAAAATGATGTAGCTTTCATCCTTTCATAGTCCCTTTTTTAGTTACAGCCCCTGTTGTGATTTTTTTTTTTTTCTATGGCTTAGACCTTTTTTTCCCAGGCCGAATTGCTCTGTGTCTGTAAGGCTTCTGTTTATTGCTCTCCATGATCACTCCCACTTGAGTCAAGACTAAGTGCACAATGCAAAAGCCTGAGCTTCAATTTTTTACTCTCAAATTTTTCTCACAGAAAATCAATCCTTTTGTTCATGAGCTCGCACTTTGTGAGTGTGTTAAAGATGTGTCTTCACCAACCCACGAGACCGCTCTTATTTCCCTTCACCTGCAGAGATGAGGTGATGGCTATGTCTACCCAACAGCTTTCGTCCCCAATTCAAATGGTGCCTTGACATCTAAGTCACCTGTAAAAGCTTCCAACTCTCTCAAAATATGAATCCAGTACTCAGCTTCTGGTCATGCAAAAGTTCTGGATCAGTGTGCAGACCAAGGCTTGCAATCCATACAATGCTGTGTGGATGAGAAATATAGCCAGGATGCTCGTCCAGAGCATCTCCTGCGCACACTTGATTCAATGAAAATCAGTCAAATAGCTACCTCTATCCTCCACCTCGCAGACCAATTGAAAATGCTTGTTGAGAACAGTTTCATACCAAGTAAATTCATATTTCACGTCCGTTTTGGAGCTCTGAGTTTTGCACACAGTATTATTTTTGAATCATTTGTATGTATTTGCATATCTATTTCTATTTGGAGGACTTGTCAGCAGCGTACAGTGGAAACAGAAGGGAAAGTCAGTTGTTAGTGTTATATGGTCACTAATGTATGTTGTTTAATTCCAGAGCTCATACTCCATGGTTTATGTATTTAGTCATGTAGACACTGGCAATTCTGAAGGCATAAGTGGACTTTCCTTGTCAGACTCACTTTGGTATAATTCTGGGACAGCCTTAGACAGGACAGAGTCAGCTCCGCCATGAGACTGTTCTTACATAGGAGGTACGGTAGCTAAAGCCTTTGGGAGTGATGATCAGGTCAGCGAGTTCTGCATGGTGTTTGAAACAGCCAGCATCCAGCTCTGCGTTGCCAAGTGCTGCTTCCTTGATTGCTTCTTTTTTGAGTAGAGGCTGCATGGGCAAGGCAACAAATGTATTTTTAAAAACTGCACTGGAAGGTCTGAGAGTAACCAAGCAACAAAGGTAATATGTATTAAAGATGCAGTACACAAAAGGACAAGGCAGCAAGAATTCTTCCACTAATATCCAAGATATACAATTCATTCTCTGCACCCTCACAGAAGTGTAAATCCAGACTAGCCTCATTGCAGATAAAGGATCCATGGTGTTAGAGACTGCCTGTGAGCAGTAGCCTTGTAGTCCTCCACGCTCACATCTTGTAGTGCCTGTAGTTAGAGATGAGTCTGTAGGAGACTGTCCCTTGGAGAAGGCAGTTAATGGAGAACATTGCTTTGTAAGAAGTGTTTTTGTGATATTACACTGCTGTTTGGGGAATCTGTGCCTCCGCTAAGAGAATTTTTAAAATGGCATGGTACTTAGCCCAAGGATCTTCTTACAACTGAGCGACACCTCCTGCAGGGGTGCAAAACACATTCCCGTTAAGTGACCTGAGCAAAGCTGTTTGCCCTCACCTGAGGATCGGGTCCAGGTTTCTTAAATGGACTATGCATTGCTTACTTCTGAGATGAAAAAGGCAAACAAGATTAAAGCAACACTATTGGCTAGAGAATAGGTTAAGAACAGGGATAATTTGGCATTTAGGTTCATGACGTTGATGTATACGCGCCACTGTCATTGATATTGCTTTGCTATGTAATTGCATAGGTCCTTAACTTTCTGTTGTTAAAAATGCCATGGACACCTGCAACTCTGTCAGTGAACCGGCAGAACCACACAACCCTTGGCAGAGCCAAACTTCTGGGTGGATATCCTAAATTCTGCTGGGAGCCACAGGCCAGGGATCCCTCACCTAAACCACCCAGTGTAGCATGTGTTCAGATCACACAGCGTCCCCCACCAGAAAAAGCCAGAGAAAGCAGGGTGGAAGAGCCCAAGGAAAGGGCTCTTCTACCTGCTAGCTCTTGGGTTAGATGTGGCACATGTTCACGTGGCACGTGTTTTCTGCTTCACCTGAGATAGAGCAAAGACCTAAACACAGTTCTCCAGGTTCCAGGAGAGCACCTTAACAAAAACCTGTACTCTAGTTCAGCAGTGTGCCTTTCTCGGCCTTGAAGTTGTTGTTTCTTGTATGATAACTAAAATCTCTAAGGTCGTTGGCTCCCCGTCCCCCTGTTGCGATGCCGTACCTGTTCATTTACAGTTAACTTTTTATTTTTTCATCTCTATTTTTGACCCAGTGCATGTACAACTGTTGTTTAAATTCTTAGATTGAGGGAAGTGATCCTTCCTTTCTGCTCAGCACCAGCAAGGCCACATCTGGAGTGCTGCATCCAGTCCTGGACTCCCCAGTACAAGAAAGTATAGACTTACTGGAGTAAGTCCAGCACAGGTTTGCTAAGATGATTAAGGGACAGGAGCATTTCTCCTATGAGGAAAGGCTCAGAGGTGGGACTGTTCAGCCTGGAGACAGAAGGCTCAGGGAAGATCTCATTAATGTGCATAAATACCTAACAGGAGGTAATGAAGATGAGAGAGCCAGACTCTTAGTGGTGCCCAGTGACAGGACAAGAGGCAATGGATGCAAACTGAAACACATGAAATTCCATCTGAATGTCAAAAACCCTTTTTTTTACTGTGAGCATGGTCAAGCACTGGCACAGGTTGCCCAGAGAGGTTGTGGAGACTCCGTCTCTGGAGATGCTAAAAACCCGACTGGACGTGGTCCTGGGCAACTTGCTATAGCTGAATCTGTTTGAGCTGGGGTTTGGACTAGGTGATCTCAGGAGGTCTCTCCTGATATAAACAATTCTGTGATTCTGTAATGCGAACTTTAACCCTGGGTGCACACTGCTTGGAAGCAATCTGCCTATGGTTACAGAATGATTATAAAGCAAGATGCTGAGATCTCAGAAGATTACTAACATTGTGTTTGGCAGCGTGCTTCCTCCACCTTTTATCTGTGAACAGGGAGAAAATATTTTAAGTAAACAATTTGAAGTATTTGCCTCATACGAAATATGCACTTAGCAAAAGTCATGCAAAACAGATTAGGTTACCACAAAATTCTGCGTAAGTATCCTTAGGAGCTTCTTCAGCTGTTGAGAGACCTTCCTACCCCTCTCTTGGCATCAGCATTTCTGAATGTGTTTCTGCAGAAAGGCTATTATAATCCTTTCCTGTTACCATGTGAGCTACCATATATTCTTAGTAGTTCTCGATCCCCCGGCTCCTCTCTTATGTACACTCATGCACTCAGTCTTTCTGCCTCCCTCTGTCCCATCTCTTGAGGCCTCAGAAGCACATATATAAAAGACAGGCTTTCCGCTGTGGCTCGTTTGTGGTACACTGATGCTGTCCCTGAAGTGGCTCAGATGTTGCTAAAGAATGATACGTATTCCTCCTTTTCCGAGGAGTTGACAACATTGTCACTTCACCCTTGGGAAGGCAATAATATCCTCAGTTACTTGAGATTCATTCAAGTCATCTTGCAGCAGTTGTTTGGATTTCAGCACAGTGTGGCACAATAGCTTCTTAGCACACAGCAATATCACATGGACCGCTGCACCCGTGGGGGGAAACAGGCATACTGAGGATCTCTCGACATCCACAAATCTTCAAGTGTGTGATAGGTAAAAGCGCTATCATGCCTTTGAAAGGGCAAGGGGTGGTAAGCGAGTACCTGCGAGATAGCACTCCTTGCTTTGGATCACAAGTTTCTGCTTTGAATTTTAATTTCTGTGTTTTAACAGAGCTCTGCTCTGCATTTGTGGGCCTAAGTAATAATGCCAGAAGTTTCTCAAGAAGTAGAGAGAGTTAAGGAGGGCAATACAGATGTTTTTCAAAGGACAGAGGTGGAGTGCAGGTGTTTACTGCCTGGCTACCAGGTCAAGTCCTCCAGAACAAAGCAACCAAAATAGATTGTAAACAGAAAGGAATTGCAATAGCCAAGAAAAGGAGGAGAAAGAGGTTTCGTCTACTCTTACAGAAAAAGATGAATGCTGTACTTCTCTAATATGCTTATGCCCATCCTCAACAATTGCCTCAGTACTTTAACGCTTACCTTTCAGGAAAATTTCTTTGTCTTGCCCTTCAATCCTCCTTCAAACCAAATGAGAGACGGGTGAGCAAGTGGGTCGGTTGACCTCTCTGACAAGGACTGTCTAACAAAGCAGGTCCTGTTGGGAGCTGTCTGATGCTTCAGTGTTTTTCCCTAATGCAGGTCATCAAGGAGAGCGAAGCAGTTTAATGGTTGGAATGAGTCAGGGAGTTTCGGCTTCATCTGACCATTACTGAATCCCATTTCTGGTCCCTCCATTTTGCTGCTTAAGTGCAATTTCCCCTCATTTTTCTTTCAGGTGCATTAACTCTAATGGTATGTTCCATATATAATCTGTTGGCGGTTTCACTGCTGAGTTAGGCAGTTCTGGTGATGGTTTCGTTAGTGCATACATTGCTGGGGACCTGGCTTGCCCTATGGCATTATCGCGCGTTATACTAGCGGCATCTGACCTAAGCTGGCAGAATCGCTGCTGTGACAGCCTCTGTGTATTGTGATTTATATGAAGGTGTGCAAAAGAAGTGGCATTGGACAAGGAGGCTATGTCAGTATTGCTGCACCCTTTAATTCAGTGAACACATGCTGCACTGGGCAGTGCTAATGTTTAGGAGGACTGGGCAGGCGGGAGAGGCACGGTACAGCTCCTATAGCCTTCCCAGTAGGAGCAGGCACACAGTGGGTACACACACAGTGTGTCTCTAGCTTGTCGGTTCACGTAGGTCAAAAACTGATAAGAATCAATGCTCCTTGAACAGAGTTCTGCGGCAATGGTCCAGGCTCCATCACAAGAGACCTGCTGTGATATATTTTGACATTCTGTTGTATATATTATAAATTGCAATTGTGTAAATTACAGCTGTAGTTTACAAAGGGGTAGAGAAATCAGCCATTCAGGAAGGTCTATATCGGTTTACCAATCATTTTCGCTAGTAGATACTTCTTTTTCTGCTCAGAGAAGGCCATCTCATGGGGTGGTCTGAATTCTAGATGTGATTATGATGAAAATATTGTGTCCAAATGTGTATGAAGCACTGTAAACATCATTAGTCTTTCTGAGACACACTTGGCAAACAGCACTGTGAACTGCACAGAGCAGCAAGCAGAATCCCAGGCACGGCCATTCCTCGAGACTGAAGAGAGATGCATTTCAACAAAAGCCCCTAATCAACGTCAATATTTTAATAGCTCAGAATAGCAGCTGCTGGTAAAACTCCGCTGAAGGTGCTTTGGGATACAACACAGCACCGAGTGTGCAGCTTACCACTTTTTTTACTAGTCTGTTGGGAAGGTCTCCTCCAGCTTGATAAGTGCTGCTATAAAATAGACACTTAAACTCTGAATTCATTTCCATGTCTGTAGACCCAGTGGGGATAGAGAACCTCCTTCAACAGGGTCAAGCAGAAGAAACCTGGCCAGGTTCCAGCAGAAGTGCCCAGCTGAACCACAGAGGCAGAGCAGCCTCAGGGGCTGCTACTAATCCAGCAAAGCCCGGTCTTCAGCGAAGCAAAGGAGCCACCTTTCCTTTCCCCTATTCCTGCCCCCTCCCCGGGTCCTCAACATTTCGGGCAGCAAAACTTTGTTCACAAGGAGGTTTGAAAGAAGTGACCTGATTAACCCTGTGGGAAGGTGCTCCTGTCAAAAAAGCACGTCTGAAAGTTTCCTGGGTGATGGAGGGTAGCTGAAAGTGGGCGCCGTGGATAGCTGTCTGCCCCGAAAATCAGCAGCTGAAACCACCGCAGCAAGATTAAAGGGTTAACCATTCTTTAGTGTGCTGCAATATATACCATCTGCTGAACAATTTCAAATAATGAGCATTTAAAACACATGAAGCACATTCATTCTGTAGATTTTTGGTGAGGAAAAAAAGTAGCTCTATTTTTTAAATAAAATGCCTGTCTAGAAACAGTTCACCAGCCCTAATCACACCAATCAATCTTGCTATAACTCAGTATCAGGCAGTAATTGCAGTCAGTTATGTTAGAAGTTACTGCAAACAAATTTGCTGGAAGAGAAATTTAGTGTATTTATTGTAATGTATGTGTAGAGGGAGGAAGAGTTAATGCCCCAGAATATTGCAAACAGTAATTTGATGTTTTTCAGACCCCATGAAGTAGAAAATATTTGTCTTGCAGTGCACTGCAGCTTCTCCCCATTTTCCTTTAGAGGAAGAAATGGATTATTAAACACTAAAATGTATTGTAGCCTTAGTTCCACATGTATACATATACACAGAAACTATTTATAGCAAAATAATGCAAATAACACTGAAAAGTCAGATGGCAGAAAGCAAGCAAATGCAACAACCTCCGTTGTCTGCCCTGCCTTCATTTAGCTCCCTTAATGGGTGGGTGTGTGATGTGAGGATAATTTCTGATTACGTGACTGTATATAATTATGGCCACACAGTCTTTTTCCTGCTGTCTCTCTCAGTGCCTAGACCGACAAGAGAGGGCAGCTCCTCTAGTTTTCTGACTCTGGCTGTTTACTTCTTTAGCTTCTTTCACCAAGAAGACACAGGCGTTGACCCAATGTCAGATGGAGCCGCCCATATAGTCAGGAATGATTTGCCCACTGCCAGCAGCCCCTGCTCTCGCAGCCGAGCTATGACTCATTTCACCTTCCCTTCCATGATACACACGTCGTTTCCCGAACATTAAACTGTTTTGCTGTCCTTCACTTTTGTTGCCATTACCAAATATGACCTTTACTTATAAGATACACAACTTTTGGATCACATGTGCGGTAGCAGCATATGATAGAGAATTTCATTAATATATTCTGTATCTTTCCTGCAGTTTTATTTTTGGATGTAGCTGGTTGTCTAATTTCCTTGCTGTGCCAGAGACTTTTTTCTCATGCCATAGCTTTTTCTGTCACCTAAGGAAGTATAGAAGTGAACTTGGATAAGCTGAAGCGTAAAAAGTATCTCTCAGAAATAACTTTTCACATTAATAATACTTAACGTTATACAAATAAGACAATGTCTAGGAAAAGGAAAGCAATTATTTGACTCTTGAGAGTGTGCCTTATTAAGGTATAGCACGTTACTCAGTAATAACTTACAGAAATCAATAAGAAATGATGATTCTGTGAAACCATGTGTCTATATTCTAAAATTGTCACACCAGAATTTTTTCACGAGTACAAAACTGTTTTCGATTAGAGTGACTAAGACATTCTCATATTCCTACTGCTCTTTTTCTAAGAGGTACTATTTTTTTGCTGACAGATTCTAATAACATACACTTATATTTCTCAAAATAGATTATATTTTTCCTGTAACATAGTGTTATGGAATGAGTTCATTGCTAATGGCCAGTAAGCGGTATTAACCTTACTCTAGGTGGGACTAATAGCATCAGAGCTGTTCAGTCTTTCTCCTCACACCACGGGGGGTGAGTTCAGGGAACTGAATGCATCTTGCTGGCTTGTTTGCTCCTGAAATGTACAGAAAATATCACTTCATACAGCAATAACTTTGTGCAAACAAAGATATTTCCCAATTGGCTTGTGTGACAAAAAGAAGACATTTTGGATGTCTAGGAAGATACTGCTGGTGTTTCCTTAGGGGAAGATGGCTTTAGTCCATCACATTTGTCTTGTACTGTCGGTTCCTGTCTCCCAGTTCTCTGCCGCTAGACTGGTACCTTACTGCAGAGTTGCAGGGACTCTCCCGCTTTGGGCCAGCAAGTGCTGTGCGTGGTGGTCCTGATGATGGGCTAGGAGAGAGGCTGTGGGGCTGGATTGAGGAGCGCTGCTGAAAGGCATCATCTGCCATTATCTACTACCGCAGGCTATCTCCACCAGTGACCAGGGACTTCTGATACATCTGCCACAACATGACTGGATACAGTGTTGTCCAACACATCAGAAAATAATATATTGAACTGGAAAAGGAAGTGTTTCATGAAAATCAGGGCAAAAGATAAGTCCACTAATGTTAGTCTGAGTGGTAAGAATTTGAAAAAAGAGTAGATAAAAAATCCAGTGTGTGAAGGGAGTTGTGTTTCACATCAGTATCCCAAAAGTCTGGAACAGTATCCCAGAATAACTCTTCCAGACCTTTCACAGCTCATCCGAATAAACAGGATGGGTTCTGTGAATGCCTGGAAGTGAAGCAGAGCAGGAAGAACAATGCAGGTCTGATATCACACATCTAATTTTATTCTACCGAAGCCGTGCCCTGGGTTTACATGCTTGTGCTGCAGACTGCCCCTTTTAAAGAGATCAGTCAACTGCACTTTTGTGTAATTTCTCAGGGATATCATGGGCTGTTTAGCAGGCTTCTTATTTAAGATAACGTGCAGCGCAGTTGAAGGATATTTGATTTTTGCCATAGCATGAAAGATGAGATATAACTTTAGTTCTAAAATAGCTATTTTTTTGTCCTGCTATTCCAATTAAATGGTTATTTTCACAGTAAAACATATGCTTCTTTTATTTGGCTAATATCTAATTAATAAATACAAACCTTTAAATGCTCTGCATCTGGCACATGAGGAGGAAAACATTTGAGGATGCAACAACCAGCAAGACAGGTATTGTGGGGAAGCTTTGGGCAAGAGCTACACAGTTAAAGTGATATACGCCCGTAGACAGTAGGTGGGTTTTTGGCTTTTAAAGTGTAGACGAAGTACTTAATAACATCTGTTGCTATAGTATCTGAATATTGTATGTCTATTTTACCTGGTCTAGTGGGAGGTGTCCCTGCCCATGGCAGGGGGGTTGGAACTAGGTGATCTGTAAGGTTCCTTCCAACCTAAACTGTTTTGTGATACTATGATTCTATGATTTTATTTTTAGGTGTCACAAGGCAGCCGTGAAATTTGTAAGCCTCATTCCGTTGATGGTGACCTGAAATATATTGCTGGGAGTGACCCTGCTATGAATAGGGCTGATCACAGCAGCCTCAAAACAGAAGGACCTTTTTGGCTATACTGTTTGGTCTAGGGGTCACCTCTGGGGTGACTGTTGGTACCTTTAGGCACAAATCCTGGCTTCATGTAGAGCTTACAGCAGCCTACAAGGCTGCAATTAGATCCTCAGCTATCCAGCCACCCCATCTGCTCCCACAATGAGGGCTTGGCTACCTTTTCTTCCTGATGCTGTTTCTCAAAGGCTCCTTGGAGTCCTTCTGACACCAGTGAGCCTCAGGGCAAATGGGCTTTCTAAGCAGTGTGAATGCAGCATGCCTTCAGCAGGTAAGGCGAATTATTGGCACCTGAGACGTGCTGGTTCCCAAGAGGCCTCTGGAAACCAGAGCAATCAGATGTCCAGTTTAGCAAGGCTATTTTAGAAATAATTATGGAAATTAAGAATTTCTCCGAGATTAAAAAAAAAAAAAAAGCCGTAGCAGAGGTGAGAACTGCAACTGTCTCTCAAAATACTCCACACTTGTGCCTGTGTCATCAGAATACCTTTGACGACAATCTTACTGTTGGAAACAAGCCTTCATGGTCAACCAAGTGGTGCTGACGCAGCTGCTGCAGAAGGCCAAAGGACTGAGTAGGTATAGCTGGGATCAGAGCTGGTGCTCTGTGGTTTCAGGGAGTTGAGATACTTGTACAACAGGCAGTTAGACCACCGTCCTCTCCCCTTGGGCTACTAAAGTGCGTGTATTGGGTAGGCCAAAGAAAAGATACTAAGCCTTGGTGTGAACAAGGACATGGGTGGAAGGAAAGTGTGTGTCTTTAACGCATCGCTGAGCACCTGAATGTTACTCTTGATCTGCAGTGACAATAGGGAATAATTGCCTTGAAGTTTAGGATTTGTGAACTTCAGTAGTACACACACATAAAAGTCCTTTGATAAAACTGGAACTTGCTTCTGGTAGGTGTTTTCCCATTAGCTTGAATTTACTTCTCTCTTTCCTCCTCTCTCGCATCAAGTCACGCAGAGTACCCCAGGGCTGGCTGTGGGGATTTTGATACCATCGACAAATGGCACCCTACATATGTTCCCATATACCTGCAGTTCAGTTTGTAGCATTAGTCTTCTGACATCATTAGTTCCCTCTTCTGTTAATAGGGCAATGATAACCTTTTCCATGACAGCCTGATAGTGATGGGCTATTATTCAACAGCTCTGAAGTAGTTGCCAAAGTAGAGTATTCCTTTTCTCCCACACCCTGGGAAGAAGAAAGTTTGCCTTAATACATATTTGATGATGCTACACAAAGCAGTTTTACAGTTGCAAAACTCTGTAGTTAGCTGAGCCAGTGGTGCTTTGCAGCCCTTCACATCCAAGTGTCTGAGGCAAGACAGAAGGAGACAAAACTGTGCTAACATCATAACATTTTCTCACAAATTATCTATTCCAGTAGATTGCTATTTATCTGCATTAATGCCTAAAACATAAGGATATTTGTAGGGCATTAATTCCCATCAGACATATCGTCACCCATTGTCTGACTACCGCTTGCCACGTCAGAGAGATTTTATGTTCTTGCTGTGTGGGATTTGCATTATGAATTCCTGGTATCCACGCCGGGAGGCTGGCACGCAACCAGCAGATAAGAGTTAAGCAATGTTGGCAAGAGGCCTCACTCAGAGGCTCAGTGCTTCTTGTGATTCTTGAGAGACTGACTAAAGTTTTGCAGAAGGGGCAGCCTGATCTTCAAATTTTCTTGTTTTTCTCCTTCTTGAAAATGTCATAGCTGCTTTTCCATTTATTAAATTTAGTATGAAGTCTTGGCTTTCTTTTGCAATTTACCTAACTTGTTCAAAACTGGGCTATCATTAGAGGTTGATCTCAGTTCTGTTTCTTCATGATTTGTCCTGTAAAAGGGCAAGTGCCCACTATCCCCAACTTCTACAGCGTGCACAAGCAGTTTTGTCATGTGAAAGAGACTTTTGTCAGAAGCTTTAAAGCTAAAAAGCATAGCAGAAAAAAATAAAATAGAAAGACACTCTTGCTTATTATGCTGGCTTTACACTGATTTAATTCTTTTGATTTTGAAAAAATTATAATAACCTTAAAATGGTGTAATGATAGGCACTCAAAGTCACTATTTCTGTTTAGGACTAGCTCTTTGGCTGGTACAAATGGGAATAGCTCCACTAATTTCAATTTACTGTGGTATACATGAGCTGAGGTTTTGGCCTCTAACTTGTTATGCGTAGAACAGTTCTGTCACGCAGATAAGGAGTGCTTGAGGCTGCAGATTAAATTTTTCTACTTATCCTCCTCCCAGTGCTGAATGATGAGGGTTTTTCACTCCATAGCTACCTGAAATGTTTTTTGTCCGTACATCAGAAAGATACTAGGACAATTTGAAAGGAGTTTTTCAGGATTTGGGCCTTGCAGTTTATCTGTTGAGTTAGTCTTGTGTGATGGAAATGAGACTTATCCCATCTCTTCCTGTGGGAAATGGTGGTGGCTGGTTTCATTCCTAATTTGTGGCTGGGGATTTGCTGTGCAGGAATTGAAGTAGATAAATAGCAATGCATGAAACCAAATGTGAACTTTTCTGTGTGTGAATTACTTCCCAGAGGAGAACATCTCCCCCAGCTGTAGATTAGAGTGATGATGGAGAATATGCCTCAACTCCCGAAAGAAAATATCACTAGCAGACAGTGAAGATTTTGCTGGAACAAACCTGGAGTGCACAAGATTAAAATGGCAGAGGAGGATTTTCTTCAGCAATTGCTTTCTAAGGTGTTTTCCTGCAGAATGCACTGCAACGAGCCACACGTATGCTTTAAAAGTAGGAAGTTTTAAATTTGTTGTTCCCTTTTTACTGTGTTATGTCATTTAATAACCTCTCATGACCACTGCTTGATCGCACAAGAGAGTTACTGTATTTGTGGCAAAAGCATGGCCAAAGTACGTTGTGTGGACAAAGTCTTCCTGCCAGAAACTGAGGAGCAGAGTGCTAAAGCAGGATTTTCCCCTCTTAACCACTCACACGAGGTAGTATGATGCATCGCTGCCCATGGACTGACCCTGAGAGGCAGCCGGGTCTGTTCAAGCCACGCTTAATAACCAAGGTGAAACTCAAGAATGGGTTAAATCCTGGTTCTTTGTGAGCACCTGCAGAGAGAATTCATCCAGCAAGACTGTCCCTTTTTTGCAACAGCAACAAAAAAGTAAAGAAAAGAGAAGGTGTTCCCACCTCCTTTGGAGCAGAGTTTTGCTAACATTTGCTCTTGCTCAGTGTGATGGGTATTTGCAAATCCATGTGTTCTGGAGAGAATTAAAGTAGGACATGGCACCTGTGACTAAATGGGTCCAAGACTGTTCTCCACCAGGGAAAAACACAGGAGTTGCAAGGGCTTGGTATTGTTTGGAGCTAGGGAAAGAGCGGGCTGGAAAAGATACTCAGGATTTTACTCTCAGTCATGTGTGAAAATAACAGGCTTGGCAATGAGCAGCAACTACTGAAAACTTGAATTAAAAAACAGATAAAACACCAGAGTAACTAAGATTAGCTGGCATGCTCTTCAGATGGGCTTGTTTTGCCTTCAAGCTTCAGTTTTCCTTAAAAAATAAAAAGCTGCTCTTGCATGGTCCAGCCCAGGGCATCTGTGTTCCAAGCTATTCTCTATGTGCCCTGAGCTGACAGAGTAGGATTTTTTTGAATCCCCAGTTCTACCCTCCTCCTGCCCTCCTGGTTGAACCAAAGCCCTCCCTTACTCTTCTATGAGGAAGTTTTTTTGACCCCTCCTTTCCACTGACCAAGGGTGATGTCTTCTGCTTGTCAGGCACCCTACTGCGCTACAAGGGAAGGAGGATATTCCTTCTTACATTTGTGCTGATGGCAATATTCTTCCTATTGCTCTTATTTCAGAATTTCTTCTAATCTTTTAAGTTATGGTTATATATGAATATTAGACTCATTTGTTTCTATATAATCCCACCGCAGCAGATTTTTCAGTTTAATTATATGTTTTTTCAAAGAGTTCTTTCTGTAAAATTCAAGGCAGGCTGTGTATTATCAATACTGTTGGTTTTGGTCGATATGCAGGATGGATGGTTTAGCTCCTTGAGGGTACTGTTTGACTTACGTAAGTGTGTTTCTCTCCCACATAAGGCAGAGTGACACAAAGCTAAATCAGAAGTGGTTAAGTTGCAATGTTGGAAACTCAAAGCTTAGTCATATAAGACTGTATTATAACTCATACACTGAGGGAGGTCACACAGATTCCAGGGACAGTCTTAGGTCAAACATTTCCTGGCCCTTGAATGCTTGATTTGGTAAACTCAAATTTCTTTTAATGTATTTAATTTTGACAAGCTTTTTTTTTTTTTTTAAAGAGAACAAAATTTCCTAAGTCCCATCCTGAGGACTCTTCTTCCCTTTTTTACACTTTGCTCCGGCCTCCTTGCCCAGCAGGTCCCAATTCTTTCCCAGTTCCTAGTCAAAGCCATTTCCCCTTCACACGCACACTGGTTCCTGCTGTGTCTCCTGGTACAGCCAGTCCCTGTCTCCGCTCTTCCCTCAATGCTTTCTTTTGGTCATTGTGACCTCTCTGCTTCTCCACACGCTCCTGCATTGGGAAGTGTCTGACAGAGACACTGGTAGTTGCCACCTTCTCTCCCCTCAGTCTTTTCCTCCATTTCTCAGCTCCCGGTCTCCAGTCATGTATTTCTCTGCTCATCATTAACCTCCAGCCACATTCCCATTTTCCCAGACTGCTTCTGATCCTGCGGTCTGGCACAGCTTTTGTCTCTCATTCCTTCCCTGCTGCTGGGGATGCACCAACAAGCTCACTAGGACCATGAGCAAGCAGCTTCCTTGACATCCACCACCCTCGGCCCACAGCCCCCCACAGGCAGGGAAGCGGGTCCTGTTGCTCTGTGACCAGGTCTTTTGTGAAACCCTGTCACAGGCAACAGCCGAGGGGCTGAGCATCTGCGTGAGAACGGCATCTGGCTGCTCCGGCATGTCTGTACCGTGCGCAGACTGCTTCTTCCATCAACAGGTTTACTTGATTTGGTACGATTTTCACAGGGATGACAAACAGCTCTCTTCCCAGGCAGGTGACTCCTGGCAGGCTAGAAGCCCATGTGGCTATAGATCTCTGAAAATGGTTCTGTCTTTATTTTTAGTGATCAGTGTCTTTTCTTCTAGCGTCAGTTTTAGAAATGGGTCAGCTGGTTTTGCCCTGGGTGTTGGGGTGTTTTTGTTTTGTTTTGTTTTTTACTAAAGGCAGAATCTGGTATAAGAACTATCTACCTTTACAGTTAAAGTTTGTAAAATTGAAACAGCATGTCAAAATGTTTTGATCCTGCAAATGCAAGTCCGGGCTTCATTATTCCTCGAGCTGGGTTTCAGTCAATCCTAAATGCCACTTTATTATTCTAGTGCTAGCAGGGCCATGTTGTAAACTGAGACTAAGCTGGGCATTAAGCAAGGTCTGAATAGGTAACAAAAAGATAGTCCTCATCCTAGAGAAATTGGGATTAAAACATAAAATATACTAAATCGATGTAGATGGACGAGGAGAATAAATTATACTCGCAAGATTTTAGGATGCCGGGATCTTGCCTACAAAAGATTGATATTGCAGGATGGGAGTGTTTTAATGATCAACACTTGACAATATTTATTGTAAGTGTGAGGAATAACATGAGAGAAAGCGAAAAGGGTGCTGATTTGAAAGAACAGCCCACAGGCAGTGGAGTCTGGCCGGATTTGTTGACTGGCTATCAGAGCTGACGTTTCAGTATTGGTTGAAAAGTGGTAGGTGAAAAGCCCTGAAACTGCAAACAAGGGAACTTTATTTATTGACCACAAGAGAAAGAGCCAGTGGAGGGATGCACATCATTAAAAATCCCTGCCCTGTGCTGGTGCAGAACCAACTACGCTTGTTCATCCCCAGCAATTCCTGCCTAAAGTGGTCTGGGAGGCTTCCGCTGCCGCGGTGCTGCATTCATTCCAAGGCAGCCCACCACCAGCTTTACCAGGAGGAGGTTTCATTAATGCTTATCTGGAGCCTCCCTTGCTACAATTTAAGTTCATTACCTGTTGTCTTATGCAGCTTCAAGGTGGAAACAGCACGGCACCCCTGGGTCACGTTCAGCTTTTTATCTATGGATCATTTTCTGCTGAACTGCTGTTAGTCTCTCACTCTGCACCCTGTATCTGTGCAGTGGACCGTTTCTGACTAAATATAGAATTTTGTATTTGCTGTGGAGTAAATTGCATTTACTTTTCATATTTTTCTGTATTATTACAGCTCACACAATCAGTAATGAGAGAAGCTGATCAATTTTTGCTTCATAGATAAAAAAGGCTTTAATTTACGTACATTCATACTGCAGTAATTTACGTACATTCATATTCAAATCCATTGATTTGCAAGACCCTGTTAAGTGGTTTAAAGCAGTATTTAAACTACAGATGCTTTTCCTGACAGTTGTGCACATGTAAAATGGAAGCAGCACTTTCATGAAAGCTGTTGTCACTTGCCCATTGAAGTAAATGAGAGGATTTCTATTGATTTCAGATTTCAGACTGATTTTCCACCTATTAGCTCATACCCTAGACATGCCACGGTGCTCAAGAAGTGTTTTTCCCTTTATTTGTGTACATTGCATAACACGCACAAGCGTTAGTCAGACAAGACAAGATATTTTTCCCTTTTAAGGTCCCAACGCATAGCGGCAAAACGGCACTTCTGTTTATACACTTTTTTTAATGATTTCAGCTTTTTTTTTTTTTTCAGGAAAATATCTCTGCTTGGAAGTTTTTTTGAATTAAGGATTCGGCTGGGGATGCATTAAATAAATGCAGTGTGCAACAGTTTGCAACAGACTGGAATTAAGTATTTTGTCTCAGATGACTCAGTGGACTCCACATGCTGTTGTTACTGCTGATGTCTAACCCGGACATTTATTTAAAAAAACTCTGTCACAGTAGGAGTGAAAAGCTGTGAGTGATTCTTCCTCCTTGATCCCTTAATCCACCCTTAACTTCAACCATCATCGCAGGAAGATAGGCTTTTAACTCTTCAAAAGGCTTCCACTGTTCAGATTCAAAAAGTTTGGAGGAATCACTGAAAATGAACACTAATCTTTCTGCAATGAAGCGGAACAGGCAGATTTCTATAATTAAATAAGAGATTAATTCCGTATTCAAAATGGTGACACTAAAAGGAACTGCGGAAAACGCAGCACTGTTACAGTGGGTACAAGACTGAACAGGCTTTATAATAACTAATTAAATAAACTGTTATACAAATGATGTGCTTGTATGCCCCTTTCTGCACTCAGTGTCTTTCTGGCTGAACAGGCTGCACTATATCTCCTGTCTTCTTCCCTTGTCTGCACATACACATACTTCTGTAGTTATGGCAACAGATATCTCAGTTGTCTTAAGTCTATTTTGCAATTGTGGCTGCGATGGAAAAGAAGTTTCCTTCTTCTTATCTCCTGTCCGGTGTATTATTGTTATGTCATTATTATTACCACTACTACGACCAGAGTTTATATTCTGGTAGCAGCAAAGATTTTTAATCACAGAATTATATATTTGTTCTTCCCCAAAAGAACAGGGAAAGAAACAAAATAAATATAAGAAAGAACAAGAGTATGGTGTAAAATAGGATGTTATTCAGTTTATTAATTTTGATTTCTAAAAATATAAATATGTACCTATGGATTTGCCTCAGATGAAAGATATTCCAAAATAATGCAGTATCAATGTCCATCACTGATAATTTCATATATAAAAAGTAGAATTCTTTACATACTTTGTGTAACATTTTATTGGATAAAAAAAGTCAGAATTTGAGGAGGATACCGGTTTGCTTTGCTTTTTTTACAGCTTATGTACACTTTCTTTGTGGTACATTGTCTTGTACAATATTTATGCACTGAATCTATTTGAAATGCACAAAAAAATTATTCAAATTCTCCATATGCTACTGTGAAATTGCAAACCATTTAAAATATTGTTAAAAATAACTGGAGCTATTCTATAATTGCTGAAATGCAGCTATCAGCTGAAGATTAAGCTCATATTTGTTCTGTAATACACGTTACAATACACTGTTACTGGTGGTATAGTAGTTGTCATCACGGCCACGATGCAGTAAAATATTCAGCCAGCCTATGGCTTTCTGTAAAGGAACCAGAATTCTGATATCTTATCAAAAAGTTTTTGTTTCGAGTCCCTGATAATTGATAAGACAGGTTAGATCATTTGGTATAAAATTCTGATATCACACGTTATGCATTTGGATGGGTAACACAGAAAAAGAAAAGCAAACCTGAGGACAAACAAGTGGTCAAGTGATTTACTTTAATAAATAATTAGCTTAGTCTGTGAATGCCAGATCAGTGCAATTCATATTCATTTTATAATGCCATTTGAAATAAGTTGTAATATCAAAATGAAGGTGGAACCGAGAACCATTAGGTTAAACTACTCCTGAGTGGAAACATGTTGAAATACGAAGACTTTTCTTTGAACGATACCCAGCTCAAAGGACACCCACAAGGAATAAACTGTGAAAAAACTTCTAAAGCCTTTTGCCTGAAGTATTTCCCAACAATGACATAAATCACAGGGTTAATGCAACTGTTGGTGGTAGCCAGAGTGTAACCAAACTGCTCACCAAAGTTGAGCAGTTCCCCCCAGAAGCAGCCTTTGATCACTTCTGTCTGGTATAATATACCAAGGAATACAAAAAAATGGTAAGGAGTCCAGCACAAAAGAAACATCAGTACCACTGTGAAGATCAACCTGGTGGCCTTTGTGCCTTTGTGCTCCCTGCAGCTCTTCGTTCGGAGTGCTCTTCGCTCTCTGGCATTTTTTTGTAGGGAGCGAAAGGTAGAGAAATTAAGGAAGATGATTGCTGTAGATGGCAACGCAAACCCCACGATGTTGAATACCAGCCTTTCAGCTGTTACCCACGATGGGGTGGGGAAGTCTAAAATGCATGCTGAAATATTCCACAGGGGAAAGTGTTTCACAGTCCGAAACATAAAGGTTGGGACGCTGAGAAGGATGCCGATGAACCAGGTGAGCAAGCAGATCCCTTTGACCATAGATTTACTGCGTATCCCTCTGTGGCTCAAGGTATGGACAAAAGTCAAGTAGCGATCCACGCTGACTGCCACTAGCAAGTAGATGCTGGTGTACATGTTCAGGCTGATGGATGCGCTGGTGCTGCGACAAAGGAAGTTGCCAAACGGCCAGTTAAATTCATTCCTGATGTTCTCTGCCCAGAAAGGGAGACAGGTGAGGAAGATAAGATCAGCAACAGCCAGGTTCTTAAGGTAGATTTCAGCTATCTTCAGGGGGGCCTTGTGCAGTGAATATGTGAAGAGAACAAATACATTTCCAAGCAATCCAATAACGCAGATGGAGTCTATATACTTGGGTACTATATAGTACACGATTTCCCACCAGTCATCCAAATCCGGGCAAATAGTTGAGTTGCTCTTGTTTTCACTCTGGTTTGAGGAGGGAACATTCAGCAGAGGAGTTTCAGTCATTTTTTTTAAATTCTGAAGTGAAAAAGAGGCGTCTTTGAAATGAGATAAAGGGACTGCAAAAAAGAAGCATAAAATTCCAGATGTTGTCTGCCATCAGTGGTGTAACAAATATTTAACTGCTGGAAATCCTTTATTAGTGCTCACTGATTATTGTAGGCTAGATCAATCCATGCTCCTTATGAGCAATGGTGAAAAAAGTTCCCACTATTGGCAAGGATGGAACTTCCTCCACATCCTATGAAATTTCCTCTCTTTGCTCCCATTGTTTAAAGTGGCACAGAGGAAGGAAGGTGCCAATTTAGCGTGAGTAGTTCTGTATGTCTCCTCCAGACTGATGACAGAAAGAGATACAGCCAAATTCCAGCTCCCTAGGAGTAGCGGGAGCCACGCTGGTGACACAAAGCTAGCTTTGCACCCTTCCCTGCCCTTTCTCTTACTCTTATTTTCCGTGCTATGTATAACTTTAGCAGCATGATGCCCATTTCCCAGAACTGGAAATGCTACTCACTCTCTGTGTGCATCACTAGTTTGCTTAACTTTGCATTCTTTCATTCCCTCTCAGTTCCTCCCGTCCTGAATGCTGGGTTCAAAATTACCATCAGATTAAGCAGCTTATTGCCCTCAAATGTCAGCAGTTGCCATAATAAAACATTGACTCCTCCAAAATCCTACGCTCAAAACCTTGCCTAGAGGGAAGACCTCTGCAGCTCCAAATGCACAGCACTCTTCTCCAGGTCAAACATTTCACATGAGTTCAGCTGGAGAGAGGCAGCCCCAGCCTCCAAAGCGGTGAGGCTTTCACAGCATTGGTAATACCTTTATTTCTCTCTGGTAACTATGTGCAAGACTGGGCAGGAATGAGAGCACAGGTAAAACGTTATCCTCCCGTGAAAATCCACCGGGTTTCCAGAGCTGCCTCCTGCGGTGACTTTGATGTCCTGGTGTTGTCATGCTCGACCATAGTGCCTGGGTCTTGTTTTTTACAGGCATTCAGTCTCAGAACCATTATGGTAGGCAAGACGTTACTGAGCCTGTGGTGACATCTAATATTTCAGTATTTCATATCCAAGTGGAGCATGCCAATCATAAAAAGGAATGCATTAAAAAAAAAAAATCACTATTTTGCAATCAGTCATCCTGAATGTTAATTTTCTGCTACAGCTATTTAACTCTACTCTTTCAGCTTCCGTATTTTTACAGCAAGGAGATAGGTAAGGACGGAGCCTCTGAAGAGAGCATTTAAGACTATCGTTCATCTCTCTTAAGCACATGTACAGCCTTAGTGTTGTCTATATCTGAGCAGCCTGCAACACTCATCTCTCTGATTCCTCTAGGAATCAGATAAGCACTAATATTCCGCATCACATGATTGGTACTTAAGGTACAGAACATTTCTCATCATTGCGGAATTAAGTGAGCAGCAAAGTTTCATCTGAGTTCACAAACTCACTCAAGCTGGCAGCCTTGTCAGGGAACTGGGCTACACCTCTGGTTATCACAGCTCTCTGGCTTTGGACATCTTCCCTCACAGCACTCTGAATTTTACCTAGTTCACTGACAGTCTCGTGCAAACTAAGATAACTTGAGAGGATCTCAAACTTCAGAGAAGATATATAGAGCAAATAAATGGCTGATTAGCATCAAAGAGGCTGTATGTGAGACAGCAAGAGGCTATTTGTGAAATAACAGGAATCTAACTTTTTATAGCAGGAGGCTGGCTAGGTTGTGAGAGTAATGGAAGAAAATTTGTGACATTATATGTCAAAAATAATGTAGAAGAAAGATAACACTTAAACATTTGCTTTTATAAAGGAATTATTATTTTTACTAAATATAGAGGAAAAAGAAGTGCTTATTTTCCTTGCTTGCCTATTTTCTGATAATTTCTTGCTATCAGCTTATGCCAGTCCCTTTGCACACTTGGGATGTGATCTCTGGGCTGGAGCCACGAACTCATTCATTACGGACTAAACTAAAAAATTCAGGAACATTTACTTTCCATTACAACTTAGAATTTAGCCACAGCTAAATCTGACTTCTTGTTCAGCTAGCAATAGTACATGAAGTTTCTGTAGAGTTTGCTCTCGGGAAAACTTCTTCAGAGTCTACTAGCCAGTGTCCGAGCACTACCACAAGCCACAAGCCTTTTATAAACGTAGAGCTCCAGATGTCTTCTGGACAGAAAATGCAATTCATTTTCAGTTGCTTAATTTCATTTCTTCTTCAAAGGCAATTTTCTTCTGTAAGTATTCTTAAGTATTCAGTGCTAATGGACAATTAGCCATATGAATGGTTTTAAATTTATGTACTTAACACATTCCGGTCATCTTTTATGCAAATAATGACATCTGTTTCCTACTATGAACTCATTTCTGATTAGTTTCCATGTACAGTGAATCTATCACCACTATTAGTATTAATACACATTACCCAGTTAGGATCATGTGTTCTGGAAACACTAAATAAACAGAATTTAAGCTTTGGGAACAATCTTAAAAGTAAAGATTCCTTTGAAAGAGAAAATTCTGCCAACAGCTAAGAATGTTAAGCTATAAAGAAATTTTATAAAATTAATCATGTTTTTACACATAAAGGGAACCAATCCTGACCTTCAGAGTCAGCTTCATGGTGAAAAAGAAAGGGAAACTCTTACTAGACTGCACAGATCAGAACTGAGAGCACAAAAGGGTTTTTTCTAGAAAAAGTATGTGAAATAGTTTCAATAAAGGTAAGACATTAAAAACAGATAGACATACCTGCTCCTTGTCCTTCCTTGCAATTTAGGCAAAGTTTCAAATTCAGAAACGCTTGGTGAATCGCAGTACAGAGGTTACTGAGAGAATTCAGAGATGCATCCTGAGGCACGACTGAGTGACTGAGCGCTGCCTGAGTGTTTTGTTGGCCATGTACGATGTGTGTGATGTTGCATTTTGGAAGAAAGCCCCAGGATTCTTTTTTTTTTTTTACTTCTCCAAATGTCGGCTGTAGTAATTTTCAAGGCATGTGAAATATTTCATTCTCATTGTGAAGTCATATAAGCCATATGCTGTGAATCTTGTTCTCCTGCGGCAACTAAATAAAGCTCTTAAGCACAGGTCCTTGGCAATTAAAGTTCCTTTGTATGATTAACTGTGTCCGTAACAATAACAATTTTATCAACAGCTCTGAATTGCCCTCCCAGTGCCAGTGCACAAAAGATAAACTTTGAACTAGGTTTTGGTTGTGGTGGGAGTTCCTTCCTCTGCCAGCCGGGGGAAGACCATGCCAAGGAGCTGGGTTTAAAGGACGGTAGGTGTACGGGAAGGGCTGCTGAAACTTGGCCACGCTAAACCCTGTGTCAGCCTTTCCACCGTTTTTGAAAACCGATGTCTTTTGCGCCCCGCTATAGGTGTCCAGGGCGCGAGTCTCTGTGAACGTTACTTCTCAACAGCGCATGAAGACTGCTGGGTTTTCTCAGGCTTGCACCCATAAATAGTCTTCTTTTTATGTGATTACCTGCTGGGAACTTGTAGCCTGAGACTGGTCATTTACCAATTATTTTTATCTTTTTCATTCTGACTCTCCTCTAATTTATTTAATTAATAATATTTTTTAAGAAAAATCATATCTGATGCATCTCAGATTTTAAACACTCTTCTAAGTATATCGGTGTAAACAATAGGTTTTTTTAGTCTTCTTTTTAAAAAACAGTGAGAAATTATCCAGGGACTGGAATGTTATTTACTGCTACAAGAACATTTTTCCCACTGGCTACCTACCCATGGCATGCACCGTCTCTCTGACTTCTTATTCAACTGTGTCCATTCTCGTTTGATAAGTGAGTTAAAATGAAAAGGCATGCGAGGCTGCACGGTGATATCCTACTATGAACTTCCCTATCACCATGATAAATACTTTTATTCTAGCTTTTTATTGATTAAAAAGACACTAAGTTAGAGTTATGCAAACACTGGTAAAATTGACAAATTTGAAAAATTGTTCTGGTTGACACCATCACACTGGAAAAAACTCTAAAGAACCCAATATTTAATTTAAAGATTTAAGAGGTTCAAATACTTCTTTTATTTAAATAGCCTCCTATTTAATAAATGAAACAGTATAAAAATACTTCTCAAATGAAGCTATATGCTTCACTTCTGTCGAAATTATTTTTTTAAAATATCTGGATCAAAAAATTTGTTTTGGTGAAAACCTGAAACACAACAGTTTTTGAGTTACATGTTACCTAAGGAATCTTAATAACCTACAAGAGATCAATCTCTAAACAACACATCCTACGCTGACTCATTAAGGTAAGTGCAATACAACTGGACATCTTCGTCACAGACTTTCCAAAATTTCCTCTTTGCTTACATTAGTGAATATCTGTGTTTAAGTTATTTTTTCCATAAAGAAGAACATTTGAGCAATAACAAGAAGTCTGGAATTCGTTCTTGCTTGGACATGAATCTCTAGGAGCCGCCAACATCCACATTTACTCACAGACTCTGAATAAAAAACTGCAGCTGCATCTAAAATTTAAATGATAAATAACATAGTCTTACGAAACATCACTTCAAAATGGGATCAAAATATTGGTTTGCAAATCCAACTCTTCTTTGTAAATCTAGTTTCTTATTTTCTATTGCTTTCATTGCCATCTTTAGAACTTTTTTCAGCAGGAGAAAAAATTGGGAGTCTGTACGTTTGGTGGAAATAACAGTGAAATGAAGAGGCATTGCTGTAGCTCCAACTCTTAAACAACTTAGAACAAGTCCTCATAAGAAGCTGTAACGCTATACAAAAAGGGGATTTAACATTATTTCTTTGCAACTTGGGTCTTCATTCAACTTGTAGAAAGTATGTAATGATTTGGTAACATTTTACAGCTCGCACAGATGTTATGGTCCACAAATTAAAGGAATGTGAAGGATTAAGTTTTAAAACATCTGTACTAGAGTCAACAGTTAAAAGGTTTTTGCTGTGTACACATAATTAAAACACATCTGTGTACCGGTGCCTTCAACTCAGGGTACTCACAGCACATTAGCTTATGTTTTAAGCTTGTATGATCTTCAGCCACCCTGTCTGTCTTGCCCTTCCTGCAGAAAGTCCACATTCTCTAGAGCTGTATAGGAATTTACAAATGCTAACTGGGCCTCTCTGATTAGACACATTAAACAAACATGTTGATGAAGGCAGAGGTAAGACTGTTTGCTCAATTATTGCACACATCGTGTGGTACACAAATGGCAGAAATCCAAAAGGTGTCCAGAGTTCTGGCTCTTGGTCCAACAGTCCAGCCCTTAAAACTCTTCCTCTTAATGTAGTTGGAGCCTTTAATGATCTGAACAAATTATCTTTTTGGGACAGTATCATTTAATGGTTTGATTTTCTTTATTGAAATGGTTTACAAATCAACACAGTCATCTGTTATAACTGTTCATCTGTTCTGGAACAGGAGAAAAGTTTTCTGATGCAACCTCGTGATATAAAATTCTTTGTTCAGCTTGGTTGGATTTCTTTACATTTACTATAGACAGTGGTTGCTAAGGAGAGCTTAAACTCTGGTGATGTTTTACAATTCCTAATAAATGACCCTGGTAGCATCACAGCACAGTGATATCAAGCCCTGCCAACTACAGTTTACAGAAGCTGAAACGGCAAAATATGGAAGGAGCCATTATAGGCTGGAAACCCACAATGTGCTGACGGAAGAACAGAGTGAAAGGATGATTCAATGGCTAAAGTACTGCTTGGGGATTTGGGAGACCTGAACTGAGATCCTGTCTTCTCCACAGAAACCCTGCCTAAAAAAGAGCAACCTTGCCCTGCCCACAGCAAGCCATCAGCTGTTTGTGCTAACAGCATTTAAGATCATTACTTTCGCATTTCAAGGGAAGCCAATAATCAACCTGAAAAAACAGACAGTGAAAAGATGAGAATGATTCCTGCCCGTACCTACTGCAAGCCAGAAATATCAACTGGCTGTTGATATCCTTGATGTTCCTCTGGCAACCGTCCCCAGCCGCCTCCATCGGACTGAATGCAGAGTCAGCCGTTTGCATGGATAAAGTCTAAATAAAAGTGGCGTCAGCTTCAGGTGAGAGGGAAGACGGGAGCAGCTGATGGAGGGCGACTGGATAAAGAGGAATAAAAAGGTGGCATGATTACAGTTTGACATCTGCAGCTCTGAGACCCTCAGGACTATGTCTGCCCTCATTTACCAAAAAACATTCCCATATTTTGCCTAGTTTCTGTGAGAACAAGATAGAGCCAAGCGTCTGAGTGGGACTGTAAACTGCCGGTAGGTAAGATGTAGCTTGGACATTACACTTTATTTCTTGGGGTTTTTTGGTACCTGCATAAACAGTACACGCCAATACTGCACAATGTGGGATCACGCTGGAAAGTGGGCAAGAAAGAGAATTAAGCAGCCTGTGAGCTGACGATGTGCATTCTGTGGTCTGCAGAGAGAGAAAAGCTACTGAAAAGATTTCATTATCCTTAGCTGTCTTAATTCAGATTTTAACTTCCAAAGGGATTTGAGGGTGGTCAGCACCGCTCAGAAATGGGCCCTGAGAAGAAAGCTGACTCAAAGCTTTGGAAGCAGCTAAAATTCTGTGATTTCAGCTCACTTTGGTACAACGGGAATGGAAGAAAGCACCTGTAACAGTTGCACTTCTGACAAGTCATTCCACAGTAACAGGTTATGGGCTAGAGAAGAAAATGCCAGCAAATCTCATTTCTTAAAGTAGTTTATTTTCCGTTGTACATGCTTATTGCATAGCAAAATAATGTGCCTATATATTTACATGATTTAAATTAATATCATATTAATATAATAACATTTTTATATTTGACTTCTCAGTACCAAATACTCAAAAACCTCTTCTATTACCTCAACAACCTCTGTATGGAGTTCCTTTTACTTAACGGTTGTGTGAACAGCATGCTGTTCACTGGAGATAACAGAAAGCCTTGCAGTGTTTCATCATAGGTGTCTTGGACAATATAAAGAATGAACAATACAAATATTTATGACGTAGGATTATACTGGATTATTAAAGAAAACCTACGGAAATTGTCTACAAATTATCTACAGTGATCTAAATCCCATAGTGTTTATAGCACATCCACACACTTCTAGAGCATTTCTGCGTTTAATTATTTGAAAATTTAATACAGATTTCCCATCTTAAATGGAACTTCATTGTTCCATTCAAGCTCTGATGAATAAAGACCATGCAGTAGCAGTCTGAGTTTACTTGTGTCACCAAACCCCATTTCCCTTGGTGGTTTTAAGGCTGTAATCTTAAGTGCTTTGAAAGAACAAAGGCTCTGTTAGTTTCAGAAGATATAGATCACCCCCAACTCAGTTTTTGACCAAGGTTCCTAGAGGTAAAAGTGCATACTGACAGTTCAGTACATTGTGAGTTTATCTGCTGTGTAAACTCAATTTAGATCATAAATCTAGTCCAATTGGAAAAAAAGCTACCTTGCATTAATATCACTCAGTTTAACTCTACAAATAAAACATAGGTATTATTAGAGTCTGAAAAGGCCGTTCTCAAATACTTTGAACTTTCAAGACTCCTATTAGCTTCAGTTAGATTTCTAAGGCAGTTAGGGGATGCCCTCCTTCATTTTCTCAGTTTCTCCTACTTGCGAGACTATACCAGTTGTGCGGAGCTTTTATGTTTCCATTAAATAACATTACAAATATTAATTATGCTTTGTGAATATTAAAACCTAAGTCTCTGATCTGAAGTGTAGGTATGAATGTAAATAACATTCACTCACTCAAAAGGAGTAAGTGAATGGTTTTACCCCGATGCAGAAGGGGTAAAGAATCTCCTGCTACAAAGAAAACTCAGCTAACTTCATGCAGGTGGCTGTAGCCTTCCTTCCACTACTGCTTTACCTTTTTTGAGCTACTTTCCATACACACGAGCTGATGTAAACCTGTAACTAGCAGGGGCAGAGCAGTTGCAAAAAGGCACATCTTGTCAATCAAACAATCAACATAGTTTTGGTTGACTGAACAGAGAAAGTAAAAGCCCAGAAGATGGTCACACCTAAAAATCCATTTGAGTAATAGTCCTTCAGGATTAAGCTAGCAGAACTTACTCAAATACAAGCCCCTCCTATTAAAAATCTAGTCCTACAAAGTGTATGGGTACCATAAGTAGTTGCACAATCCTGACAATAGCTTCTATACTGGGGGTCTATTCAGAGAACTGTATGTACACGTAGGTACACCTTAGAAATGCAAACATTTCAAATGATACATGCATCAACTATTATTCAGCCATGAAAATGTAAGCATGCCACAAAGTAGGATTCAATATGACAAATGTCCAATAACATTAGAAGCAGGTCTCTGTATGGAGTTTTCATTAAGATCAAACAGTTGGTTTCACACAAATGATGAATACTACCACATGTTTACTCTGTGGACCAGTAGCAGATGGATACTAGTGGAGACTGATATGTTAGAAGCCTTTTTTCCAGTAATGAACAAATTGTGCTATCGTGGTAAAGGGAAAACAGGCTTTTTCCTTGGGTATTCACTTGAAATGGAAGTTTTTAAAGTGTCCAGGGAGTTTTCCATCTGCACAGACTGTGATTTTCTGCACCTCTTTGGGAATAAGCCCTTGTAGAATTCCACCGCCTTCTTCTGGAAGTGCTTCCCGATGATTACATACAGGACTGGGTTCAGGCAGCTGTTGCTAAAGGTACAGTACGTAGCTACCTGGGTCACTATTTCGTTGACTTCTTTCAGACATTTCAAAGTGGGTGCGAGGTAACAGATTGTGTCAATGAACGTGCTGATCTGGAATGGAAGCCAGCAAACGATGAACAGCAAGAGCACAGCAAGGACCAGTATGGTGGCTCTCCTCTCGGTCTGGACTAACTTCAGTTTTTGTAGCTCACTATTTCGTAAGGCTTTGATGATTTGCGTAGTGCAATAGGTAATTACACAGAGTGGGATCACAAAGCCCACAATATTCAGCAAGCAGTTGTTTGCGGGCTCCCAGGAGCTGGTGGGGTAAACAAGCATGCAGACTGTGACATTGTAGTCTTTGTAATACTGTAAATTTCGGAACACCATGGTAGGTGAACATATGAGCAACGCACACATCCAGACTACGAAGCTATTCCATTTGGCACAGACAGTTCGTCGCATCCGTCCAAGAGACATGGTTTTCACCAAGGCCAGGTAGCGGTCAATGCTCACTAGCGTCAGGAAATAAATGCTAGAATAAAGGTTCATGTAACTCATTATGTTGACAGATTTACAGAGGAACAGGCCAAAAGGCCATTGAAAATTTTTAGAAATAACAATGGCCCAGAAAGGCAAAGTACAGACTAACATCAGGTCAGCAAGTGCCATGTTTGCTAGGTAAATTTCGGCCACGGTGCAGCGACTCTTGTGGAAACACAGGACGATGAGGACAAAGGAATTTTCTATTGCTCCCAGAACAAATATAAACCAGAGGAATCCGGGCTGAAAATCCAGTAGCCATTTCCATATGTCTGGATTAATACACTCGTATGGATTCGCCTGATGCACTCCTGAATTATTGTCGAAATTCGCTAGAGTGACTGTGAGCTCCTGGGTGGCCGTGGTGTTGCAAAGCTGCGTAACATTTTCAGTTGTGATGGAAACCATTTCTACGCAAAGAAAAACAAAAAGATGACATGAGATTGCTACATCTAGCTCATTGCTGCAAAAGATACAGAAAGAAAAGCTGGCCCTGCTTTTCCTACTGTCCTAAAAAGTGCAGGCTTACAATTCTCTGGGTTGCTTTCTCGTAGACACCCTGAATGCTTGTAGAGAGTTTCACAGACTGAACTGCGCAGACCAATTTTAAGTGGGTGAAACAGAGGGGCCAAAGCAACACCAGACACTGTAACCAATAGGTTAACTGAAGACAACATTTACCAGCCTTTATCCACCAGAACCAAGCTGCAGCAAGCGTTTTTTAATTCTTTGCGGATGTTGATGGTTACTTTTTTTTCCTTATCTTTGTGTACTGATAGCCACAGTCCCCTAAAGGACAAAGGTACCTCATGAGCCTCCTGTTGCTCGTTGTTAAGCTGCTCGTCCCGTGGCATGTCCCTCAACATTTTACACCCTCTCCTGTAAAGCAAGAATTAGGTGGAATTCAGTGGTGTTTCCTCCCCACCATATTTTTTCCCAAATGTTATGACTGTGGCAGCAGACATTTAATTTGCCACTGTAGTTTGCGCTGAGAAAGCTGCAGGAGCAAGGATCAGTGCTTGCAAGCCGTCTGCCTTTCTCAGCTCCTCACTGGAACCACCTGTGTATTTCCATCTCTGTGTTGCCATCTCTTTCTGCAAGCAACTCACAGAAGAGATAAACGGTACAACCTTTGTGAGGGAACTTGGTTTTAGCAGGTCCGCAGTGGGTGGGCTGGCAGTTTGGCAAAGATGGTGGCCACCACGTAAGCAAGGACCCACCTGCAGTCAGGCTGCAGCGGGACAACTTGGGTGCAAGGGCACAGTCTGAAAACCAGGTGCCGTACTGTAAATATTCTGTGGGTCAGAACAGCTCGGGGTCTTACAGGGAGCTATTCATGGGCATAAATGTCAGATACGCGCTTAAACCTTACTAAAACCAACAGAAGTTGAGCATCCAGCATCCACTCAGTACTGTTGAAATGTTAACTGTGGTTTTTATTGTTGTGCTCTGAGATAATGAATGCTGAGACTTTATTCAAATAAAAGACTGGCTTCCCAGACCTGTTTATGTGATCCTCTGGACTGGGTGACACAAATACTGTTTCTCTTTTTCCAGGTCTTTAAAATACCACTGTTTGTATTATGGTTTGATTGGAAGCTTTTCAGATGTGTTTTTAATGAAGACATTTGTCTGATTCAGCTGGTGACTCGGCAGTAAAAAGGGGACACATTTGTAATTCCTGAAAGGATGGGGTTCTCATTTGCACTCTGGTTATTGGATTTGTGGGTTGATAAGTGTGAGTGCTTGATGTGCATGGAGATGTTTGGCTGTTGAATGCAGAATTACTGGAAAATGGTGGTCATATTTTGTGTACTTAGTTTTAATTAAGCACTGTTGTGCTTGAGAACCAAAAGCAAAGGTGAAAACCACATTTTACTAAGTACAGTAAAGGCAGTAACAAAAGAGACTCTCTCTATCCTGTAAAATTTATAACAGAGGTGTCAGGCAGGACAGGTCAACTGGATAAAACAGGCAAGTGGGACTGAAAATTTTGAAAAACAAGGTGATATAAAAATGTACTAATGGGCACAAAACAAAATGTCGGCAATGCACGTTTCCAATCCTTTGTAACTTGAGCAGAGGACAGTATTTGTACAGACTGGGGAACAACACAAATATCCCCATTCGCCAAGTTCATCCTCTCAAAACCTCAACTTTTTAAGCTCATATCTAATTGCAGAAATATATGTCCATCCTCTATCCTGCCTCTTTGTTAACTTTGTCATTGTTAGAACCACCTCAATCCTGAGACACCTGTGTGCTTTTCATTTCTGAATATTGTCAACCAGTATCTGGGGAATGGGTTGGTGGAGCCTCTCTATTACATAGCACTGTATGTTGTAGACACCTGTCCAGTGACCTATGCTTTTGGTGACACTGGTTATCTGGAGCTTTTAGGTCTAGTGGATATGGACTTAGTTGTTCTATACCGAAAGCAAATGCCATCCGCGGTGAATGCTATGTAACATTGCCAGTCTTCTGATTTATGTCCTCTTTTAATCTTCCAGGTATGAGCAACTACTGTAGGTTGTAAATGCTTTAGTTAGAAATCTTATTTTTGTTTGAGCCCTTCCAGGCATCGCAGAGCACCTGCATCTATAGTGCATTTTTCTGCCACTTTATTTGTTCATATTTCACCACAATGGAATATAGGACAATACCAAAAGCCTCATAGAAACCCAGATATATCTGATCTATTGCTTCTGTTTTATCCGTTAGGCCAGATTGGGTTAGTCTGACACAACGTTATTGTTGACAAGTTTATATTGGCAGTTCCTTATCACTTTCTTATCTTTCTTATGCTGCATATGTAGATATACTGATTATTTAATATTTTGCCGTCATGTTTTCCAGGTATTTAAAAGAGATTGACAAGATTGTAAGTCCCTGGGTCCTGCTATGTGTGCCTTTTAAAGATAGGTATGTTTTGCCCTCTCTAGGCTTCTGAAATGTCCCTATTCTCCTTGGTTTCACAGACATAAAAACCAATAGCAAAGATTTCCTCTTCTAATTCCTGAGCCACACCAGGATGGGTTATAAACGACCCTGCCACTTTGCATACCTTCATACATTCCTTAATTTGTTCTTTCCCAATTCACATAAATGCAATTGTTCAAATCAATCATCTTAAATATCAGATCAAAATCTTCATTTCAGAGAGGACTAACACAGAGTCATCATTGAATTTTTCATCATTCTCTGAGTTACTTGTTCCCTTTTCCTTTTAGTAACAGGCCTAGAATTTCCTCCATTATCATCTTACTTTTGATATATTTATAGAAACATTTTATGTTAAGTCCTATGTCCCCTATTAACTGCACCTAATTTTCATCCTGATGTTTTTGATATTTTTAACGTTCTGAGTTCTTAAATAATACCTTATATAGTCATACTTTTCTTTAATTAATCTCCCTGTAGCAAAGCCTGGCATCAAGGTGCTGGTCTTCATAAACACTTAAATATCTCAAAGCCCAACTTTTGTGGCTGTGAGAGATGCCACTAACAAATTGCAAAGAGCAGTTTCAAGTCTCCCTTTCCGTGTGTGCTGGCACTTTAGACTGTAAAAACACATAGGAAATGAAATACTAATGGATCATCAAGAAAAGGTCATCTGAAAACAGAGTTCTGTTGGGCGATGCAGTTAGCAGAAGCTGTTTCTTCTGCTGGTAGTGGGCTGTGAACCAGCAGAAAGAATTGAAAATGCATTATTTTATGCTTTGAGGTTGGATGTATGCATATATTTAATAAGATCTTCATTAGTAATTCAGAGAGTGGTCATAAAGGCTATTTTGGTAATTTCTATGCCTTTTCCCTATTATATGACTAATAGAAAAACAACAAACAGGAATTAATTTACAGCAACTAGCAGCTCAAAAACTGCCTACTGATTTATGACATTTTTCCTAGAATTAATCTCTTTTAGATTATTTTTTTTAGAAGGGAAAGCCCTAGAAGACTTTAAAATAAATTACTTGCATTACTGTTATCTAGAAACAGTATGCAGGGGCTAGTGAGGATGTGACCAAGTCCATGACATGGGACTTCTGGTGACCTGCCTTCTTGGTCCCTAGCTCAAGCCCTTCCGTAAAGCATTGGTAGGAATATGGGAGAGAACAAGGTAATATGTGCTAATGATCAATCTAGAAACCCAGTTTAAATGATGTGCTCAGTACTATTCTTCATAGTGCAGGAAACTCATTTAAAGTATGTGTTTACTGAATAAATTATGAATTACACAGCCACAATTTAGAAAAGGAGTGATATCTATTTGCCATTAGCTTATCAATGTGACCCCTTCACACACTCGCTACAAACTCCTTCTGTGCAACGCAAGACAGGCCTAATGTCTCAGCTGGGACTCTCAGAAAGATTTTATCTGACAATTTTGATTTAAACACTGCCCAGCTGAAGCAGTCTATCATTAGTGATCAAGAGGGACTCCTATGGGGGCTGAATTTGTCCGTGCTGGAGTTCACTTCCTATTGTTAATCACCTCCTCCTTGACAGTCACTAAAAAGATTGTTGGTCATTGTCTCATGTTGTTCCAATTTTTTTTTTTTTTTGCTAATAGCATTGGGCACAAATGGCAAGTTTTTGATAGCGGGGAGCTGTAGGGTGTCCTGCATGGGAGGCAGCCATGACTTGCCCTGTGCTGGTGGCAACCAGACTTGTGTCTCTTGTGGACACTGCCCTGACCAAGAAAGGAGGGCTTTGGTGTTGGCTGATGCAGGAATACATTGAGCAATGGCCAGATCCTGCCGATGCTGCAAATGAAGAATCCTTGCAGAGGGACTGGGAAGAAGAGGTTAATCAACTGTAGTTGCTGAACTGTTGGATTGTGTTTACAGGCAAGGGGAGAGGGACCCCAGAAAGGTGGTGCTCACCAGTGCCATGGCCTGAAAGCTCTGAGGGCTGGGTACAGTCACTAATGCTCCTTGGTATTGCCTGGTAACCCGGTGGGGTGTCCTGCTGATCAAGGACTGACCTGTATGTACTGTACTGGGGAAAGCATGCCAGAAGACAAGCGTGAGATTATCAGCAAGTCAAGGATAACACTCAGAGTCCAGGAGTGTTGTCAGCCTTGGAATGTTGTACAGCCCAGCTGTATGTGCTGGGACCTATGGATGTTCTTGAAGAAAAAGCAGTGGGATATGATGAGGTGGGACAAAAAGCCCTTTAAGGATCAAGAGCTGTGAGCTAAGGAATACAAGTGCAGGGGAAAAAAGGTCAGAGCTCAGTTAATGCTGCTCCTGGATGTGAGCAAGCTCCAGGACAGCTAAGCCATTTGGTACCCTGCTTTATTCCCCAAATGGGGAAATGCTGCATCAGGTGAGCATTTTTCACAACCTGTTTTGGATCTAGAGGAAGCCATACAGCTCCTGGACTCATGAATCTATTAGTACCTCCTCTAGTGGTGTTCCTGTTTCTTTGTACTATGCTAAACATTTGCTTGTGTGCTAAGATATAGCGGATAGCTTAAACTGTTACGATGGTCTCGGTTGTGTGTTTTGTAAGAACAAGGCCTGAAATGTGTAATAAATATTCAGATTATTGCAATGTTAATGTCAATAATCTACTCTATGGGAGCAAGGGAGGGACATTGTAATGTGTATATTAAAGCTGTTGTGACTTTGCTGGTTATGTGTTTTGCAGAAACAAGGTGTGAAATTTGTAATTAGTATATACTGAGATTGTCATAATATTAACCTTGCTAATTTAGTCTTCAGGGACAAGAGATGGAGTCTATAACAGATAAATGTTCAGGCTGTTATGATGTTAAACTCTATAACGTGTTTTGCTGGAGCAAATGGTGGAATATTAAAAAGTGTAGGTACACAGTTATGGTGTTAACATGTATAGTCTAATCTGCAAGGACAAAGTACAGAGCAGGGCCAAGGCTCTACTAGTCTTCTGCTGCAAATGAGGGGTTTCTGTGGTATATGACCATTCCTGATTAATGTTCCCTAGAGAGCAGTTTAGTTTTCCATTTATTTCAGGGATTTCGTAACAAGGGATGGGCCTTGTGAAGGCTAAATATGACACCCAGTTTGTAGCATCCTTAACAGCATTTTATGATTACCTGGTTTAAGTGCTGCCAGTGGCCAAAACTGTTTTCAGAGACTTACAGCTGGCTTGCCATACATACATACAGCTTCATATACAGCCGGGTGTCGATGGCACAGAGGAGTGGAAAATCTGGGAGGACAAACATGGTTTTGAGTGAGCGGCTACAAACAGAGAGGGGCACTGACACACTTCGGACATAGTGCTTTTTTAGAAGACAGATCAGGTACAGAAAACAATAGCAAAACACCGAAGACCTGCCATAGCCTCTCCTCTAAACCTCTGTTCCTGTGCATGGCCAGGCCCGCTATGTATTTTTTGTGTGGGTTTGTCCTCCTGACCATCTCTGAGCCCAGCCCGGGCAGCTGGGTGTTCCCTGGTGGTGCCTGGCAGCCTGGCAGCCTTGCTTCTTCATGCTCGCGTAAAAGCTACGGTAAATGCAAACAGAGGAGCTGTCAGAGCCGCGAGGAGAAAAAAGGTATCTGCCTGACAGGTCTGCTGTGGCTGAAATGAGAAATAGCAGGAGTTTAAAAGCTGCCATAGGTAAGGGCGGTCCTCCGCCGTGTGGTGCGTGCAAGGAAGCCTGTGTCCTGCTGACTCTATGTAAGTACTTCTGCTTTCCCAGGAGCTTGGAGCGTAAACCTGCTTGGCTCAAGAGGCTGTTAAGAGGCTGCAGAACTTCCCTGAAACTGCCTCATTTGTGACCATCTGACAGGTATTTGCTGGCCATGGAGAGGTAGGTTTCATTTTAACAGCTTTGAAGGATTTGGTTCCAAGATGACGTCTGTTTATAAGGAAAAGGTGTTTTTTTTATTTAGTAAGAGGTTATAACAAAGCAATCTCAATGCATATTTTCTCCTTTAGCTCCACACCTACAGGTCTAGCAGGCCTGAGGCTCTTGTGGCATCTCTGAAACATGCTCTGAAAGTTACTCAGAACGTCCTTTTAATTCTGTTTTGCTGAGGAGGCATTTGTTGTTTTGGATAGATAGAGGATGTGTCTAAAACGTTCCTAAAACATCCTGCTTTTACTGACCCCGTGACTTTAATTTTTAATCTGCAGTCTTTGTATAAGGACTCTCTAATGGGCTTTAGCAAATTTGAGGTTGTAGATCAGTAGACACTTTTTGTGGCAATATTAGCATAAACATTTCCTGTTCTTCATTCACCCTTCACTGTCCCTTTGCACCCTGTGGCTGCCCTCCCAGTTGCAGTTCAGTTTCATGAGGCTTCATGTTGAACCGGCTGGAGGAAATTGGCTGGGACAAAAATAACCTTGCAAAAAGAAAAGGTTATTTCAATGCAAATCAACTCCCTAATTTGTCAGAAAATTAAGGCAATAAAGAAAAGATATGGAGTTATTATGTCTCAAAAGTGGAATTTTTAGAGACTCTTTGGCGTGTAAACTTGAAGCACACCGTGGAATGACAGCCGTTGCTCTGCAGTTATTGTTAAGGCATTTACATCAATTATGTTAGGAAAAGTGAGAAAAAAAAGTTGTTCTGTTAAAGTAGTTATTTTAATAACAATGAGTCCAAGCTGAGAAAAGGCTGTTGATTTTTTCCCCATGGGTGGGAGGTGAAGCCAGCTAATTCCAATCCTGTCTATTGCAATCAACTAAAGAAAGGTGTGGAAAGAGCACAAACCCAGTCAAGTGCCATAAAGCACTTTGCATAACATTTTTTTCAAAGTGGAAATCTTGAAAGTGCTCACTTTAGACTCTCCAGTGTTATACTTTTCCTAAAAAAAATCCCGTACTTTTTATCCCCAGGTAACTTGGGGTGTTATCTTTCAATGCTGTTTGTATATCCCATTCAATAACTGCAATGATTCTGACAAAAGGTATTATCTATGTGTAAAATAATTATAACTGAGATGGAGAAAACAGAACAGCTGGACTGCTGTGAGAGTTGATAGGAAGAGGAAAATATGAACTGGTTGGGAGAGAAGTACTGGACACAGGATATTTAGTCCAGATTTGGTGATGGAGTGTGAGTGACAGTCCATGTTTGACCTCTGACTTGATGCCATCAATATTTTGGAAAGTTTTGTTACTAACAATGCACTCCAAAATGAAGCAAATGTCATCAAAGCTTGATGTTGCTGCCATTCTGAAAGAGCAGTTTTAGTACAATAACTCTATTTAATCTGAACCGAGATTAGTTTTAGATTAGGATCAAACCAACTGGATCTTCAAGTTTCTTCAGCCACTAAATCACTCCTTTTCAACCTTGTCAACCTCAGAAGTTTTAAAGATCCAGTTGGATAAAGCCCAGAGTGGCACGGTCTCATCTCACAGCTGACCCAGCTTTGAGCAAGAGGTTGGACTAGAGACCTTCTGAGGTCCCTTCCAACCTGAATTATCCTTAATTCCTTAATTTGTGCTTTTTGTGCTAGTAACCAAGACTTCCAGTTGAATTAAGGCCAAGCAAAAGCTGAATTTCAGCAGTGAGTGTCTTAGCTTGCTGGAGTTTCCCAGCTCACCGAGGTGACCTCACTCACTGAATTTCCTTAGGAAGCTAAGGATATTTTGTTGAAAGCACTGTGGGAACTGTCTTTTCCTAAAGTAATTTATTTTTTCAAATATTGGGACACAAAATTGGTTTTTCCAAATCACAGAAGAAACTGGAGAAAGGTTGTTTTGTGTTATCTGGGGTTTTCAGCAGGAAGCAGAGCGTAACCTGAGTGCCAGGAGAGCAGAGCCTGTGCAGCCAGGAGTTGAGAGGCCACTGCTGGTGACTGAAACATGACGAGTTAGTCTTCTGCATCTACGCTGCCACGTGACACACTGGGCTGTTGGAGCCATGTTTCAACATGTATGTACTGCTCCATTTACCTTTCTAATCTTTATGGTGCTTCGGTTTTCTCTTTAGGTGGCTAGAAAAGAAAGAAAAGCCCAGAGGGAGAAAGAGACATCTGGAAGATGTAAGCAGAGACATTAAGTCAGTGGAGCAGGAGGGATGTACAGGAAATTAAAATAGAAATTTACACTCTTTGACCACTTGGCCTGGCATAGCAATGGGGAGTTTTGCCTCTCTTTTCAAGACAAATCCTGGCAGACCATATCCAGTGTGTATAGAAAAGATTAAAAAATCCCTGTGATTTTGAGGGAGAGCAACATCCAAGTGTTTGGGAGGCAATTCAGGTACTTAAATGTGGGTGTCTTGGAAAATGCAGGGTGTCTGGGATGTCTACATGGGGATAGTATGTGATACAGGACCTCTGAGAGGTATGGTCTTGTGGAGACAAGCAAGATAACCTGGAGTTTCTGAAGCACCCACAAACACTACTGGGGCTTCCTTGCCCCTTGATGGACTAAGACTGAAGGGTGGAGGACATAACCCCACTGGGAAACCAGCAAACTTTTGGGCTTAACAGAGCGTTATAGAGACTATAAAATACAGCATTATAGCTGTAAAATGGAATGCAGAACTATAGCGAAGGAAGATAAGGAAAAGAGTCTCCTGGAGATTAGTCTGTCAAAAAAGTCCAGGTTTTAAGAATTCAAAAAGAGAAGCTGCTGATTTCTTCCAGAAGAAACAGTTAAAATGTAAGTTTTTGAGTTTTAAGTATTTGAAAAATAGAATAAAGGAGGCTTGGGTCCATATTTGAAATGAATAAGAGTCTGACGTAGTGCTCAATGTATTGGACCTTGGCTTAGTGCTGTTTGTAAGGAAAATTCCTGCTTCTTGTCTTTTGGGAGAAGAGGAATGCTGTTTTAAGCTCTGTGGTACCTTGGCAACAGCTAAAGCAGATGAGCTAGAGGCAAAGATTTTTTTTTTAAGTTTTGTGTTTTTTCCAACAAAAGGTATTATCTATGAGTAAAATAACAGAGGAAAAAACCAAACCTGCCTCCATATATTCATTTTTGCTGACTTTCTGACCTTTTAAAAATCTGCATGTTCACAACACCTTCCTCATTCCTGAGAACTCTGTATTCCTCAAAGCTGATTTAAAGCCCATCCATATTTAGCCTTTCATAACTATCTGAAAGGCAACATAAGCTAGAAATGTTCAGCAAGAAATAACTTTTTAAATTAACCACTTTTCTCATAGCAATATTTCGTCTTCCTTCTCTGAAGTATGAGGAGAGAAAACACACATTTAGTCAGAACAGTAATGCCATACAGGTCTGATCATCTATCATTCCTATTGTAATATTTATAAATGCCATGTATTATTGTGTTTTTAATCAGCAGTAATTTTACTGAGAGTAATTTACAAATGTGAGTGAATTCACTCTCTCAGAAATCTTTTTCCTGTGAAAATTTATCAGATGAGCTCTTATGATGCTACATGACTTACTGGAGGCAGTGGTGAGCACAAGGGCTAGATGGAGAGCTTGGGCACACTTATTGGGCACTTCTTCAAGTGCCGTAAAGATTTGGTTGCGGTTCTGTTGCACGTGTTAGCTCACTTAGCTGTTCTTTGGAGCTGTGTAATTTCTCTTGTATGGAAACCTTTCATAGATCCTGGATTTCAGAAAGTATCCGAGAAAAGCACTGCCATTGGCGATACACTGGGTGAGAACATTCGTCTTGCAGAGAAAGACTGCTTCAAAGCTTCATTAAACTGAAAAGGAAATAGTATAAACAAATAAATAATACAAAATGCCAAATACCTTGAATACTGTTCTAGGGTTGTTTTGAGACGTATCATAGCAAAGCACAGTTTGGACAAAGGAATGAAATATGAGGGTAAATCCCTCAGCTGTTTTTTTAACAATAAACCTTCTGTTAATATTTGAAAGAATTGGGCAATAAATGTAAATGAGGTCTGTAACTGTGGGGCCATCAAGAATTGAAAATTTGATACATAGAAGACCTGTACATAGTGATGGGCTCACAGCAACAATTCCCTAAGTTAAATTTAGACCTGAATAACTGGTTTAATGTTTTGTTTTCCTGGAGATTTCTATTATGTTAACACTGTGCAGCTTTTCCCTTCCCTTTTGTACGTGATGGATTAGTAAACACGGTAGAAGAACTTCCTGTACTTGTTCATCAACTTTTACCATTGTAGTTCGTAAGCAGAGGAAGAAGATGAATTCAAAAAACTATCAAACTACCCTGAAAATGGAGAAAATCACTGCTTCTCTCCCTCTCCCCACACACTTCAATTTCTGCTGTTCAAACACCTCGAGAAAGTTTAAGCTGTTCTGATTTACTGAGTTATTTTTTTCTCCATCCCCAGCTTTCTCAACCTGGTATATGTCTACAAAGGAATGAAATATATGATGCTCTTAAATCTAAGTGTTAATCAAGCATAAGCCAATTTGTTCCTCTCTTTGTAGTTACTGGATAGATGAGAGACCTATTTCCAAGTCTCCACTCTGTTTAACTTGGAGCAAAATCTGGAACACAGGTGATCTACACGCCTGTATACTAAGAGGCCACAAGGCTATCAAATAATGTTGATTGAGACTATTTCTCTTGATGAAGCTGTTTCAAATGAGTATAAATACTTAAATAATTGTTGAAGCAGGGACATGAATCTGATTCTTCCAAGTTTGGAAAATATCAATTGTGAGGTTTATAATATCAATCTCACAACTCCTTTTCCCTCTCCTCGTGAATACTGAATTACTTGCTGCTCTTCTCAAGTCTCTTAAATCTTCTTTAATTCTCCAGGAGCTCAATCTTCATGGACACTGCACTCCTGCCCCCTTAGAGTTCACGTAACTTTGCTCCAGGACCAGGTGTGAGTAGTCCTCACATGGTAGCTTTGTGTCTCCCTTAACCAAGGTGATAACTTTCTGATTCTCTCACAGCAAGGCACATTACTCTTGCACAATGCACTCAAGTCACAGCTGAATCTATACTTTTTCTGTGTGTATTTTAGTGTGTTTACTAAAAATGTTTCGACATCCTGAGAAGGCTAATATTCAAACAGGAGAAAACTGACCACAAACTCACTCTGCAAGGCTGGCAGGGTATTGTGTTCAGTTCTTTTTGGCATACACCATATGAGAACAGGCAAGGTTAACCATGAGTGCTCATTGTCCAAAGCTCAGCCAGCAACTAGCATTTATGTTAGGGTTGGGGTCAGGAGAGCAAGAAATCTAGGAGCTGCAGTAGCAGTGGGACTGCAAAAGTACTGCAGAAGTGAAGAACAGTCACCCAAATGAGTTCCTCCTTGAAAACTTTTTCATGGGAGCCATGGCTGGTGGTCATGGTTCAAGACTCAGCCCATGCCTAGAATTCAGGTTTGGGATAGGAAACTCACAGACTATGTCTGCTCTTTCAGAGACAGGGTGAGCACTATCATGCTTATACATGTGTTTATCACACTTCTGATACTGTGTCTTATCAGTGCTTTGTGTTTTCCCATGGGTCAGCCTAGTTTCTCACGCTGGTACCCTGGGCTTTGTTGACAGCATTTGCTTTCAGAAAGCTCTGAGAGTATCATTGAGCTTAGGGTCTATCTGCTGCCATGTCTAACTCTGTTATTTTGGCTTTTGTTTACTTGATCTTCATATTTAGTCCAAAATGATGTGTATTTAATTCTTGGTAAGGTAAGGGGTAGAGCGTCAAAATTTGCAAGTGGCATCAAGCTTTTCCCTTCCCTTTCTCAAGTATTTTGGTGCCTTTGAGGGCAAGGACTAGCTTACAGCAATAACATAAGCAGGAATGCTGCTACTTCGTTAGGCAGGCATTTCAAATTATGCCAAGGTAGGATACATCCCCAAATACACTGGTTTAAGATTCCTATTCATCTCAGCTTTCAGGCTGAGTGGTTCCATTCCTCAAAGGCACAGACAGAGGAGACGCTGAGGAAAACGGAGAGATGAAGATGGCAGACACAGGTCAGGAGCCCTTGCAAATTTGCAAGTCACACAGGTGGAAGGGAAGGGAAATGTGCCTGATGGAGACAGTGCTGTCTGGGGCCCTGCTTATTTCTAGGTAGAAATAAGTAAAGGAGGGCAATACACTTGATTTGTAGTATGGGTGAAATAAACCCAAACCTTGGTCTTACTTGTTTAGACTCACAAAGCTCAATAGTTTCTGCCATTAGCTAAAAGGTCTCCTGCCAACAGGGGCAATGATCAGATAATGTTTTGATCACATTTTTCACCTTTGCAGAATTTGCACTCAACATTGGATCTGTTCCTGAGAAAATGATCATCTATTAACATATTTTATTCCTGTGCCTAGCTGGCTCACTGCCTAGCTTGATGATACCTTCCCCATTGCATTCTTTTGCAAATAGCGACGGATGGGAGTGAGCCTATCTGCACATTTGTTCAGGGAGAGAAGCAGAAAAAGGTCTGCTTGGAGTGAGAGCCGCATGCTTTGGCACGAGGAAGCGCACAGGGCTCCCTGTCAGGTGGCAGTGACTACTGGGAAAGCCCAAACCTTGTCCCAGGGCTGAAATCTTGCATCTCCCTTAGCCCTCCTCCAGCACTCATGGTGTCTGTCTCCAGAGCTGAATGATCACAACTCACACAGTTTGATTGAAATACGAGGACAAATGAGAGACTATAAAATTCCTGATTTTTATGACGTGACATGCAGATTTAATAGGTGGGATTAGGGTCAAAGGAGGTTGTATGCCCTCCCCTAAGCACCGCAGGCACTGCGGGATTTCTCTATTGTAGACAAGGGATTGCTGTACCCCATCCCACTGCAAAGTTCAAAGAGTTTAATGCACTAATGTTGTGAGACCCATTTCATATCCATTGCAGGAGTCTAGTGTTGTGTGAAATGGCAGGTCTGATGGTAACAAACAGCACAATGTGTCTACCAAGTGCCAGACAATACCTTGAGCCCAGTGAATAGCTAAGGTAACCTGTCTCCAGTGATAAAGAAATAAAATGCTGGTGATTTTATCAAAAGTAGCTTGCATAGCTAGATTATATTTCTTTGTCAAAGAAAGAATTTCCTGCTTTAGAAAACAACCTTTCTGAAACCCAGATAGATCAGAACTACTGCAAGTACCATGGTGAAAACAGCTAAGTTGGAAAAGAAATACATGAATGTTCAATGGGCTGACGACAGTTCTTGAGAGTTGGGTGGGCTGGAGGAGCTGTTCTTAGGGTAGATTCTCAGAACTGGACTTGGGGTTCAACTAATTAAGTAGTTACAGGGCTGATCTCAGTTTGAACGTTAGGAGAGCACTGATGAAATATGCCAGTGACATAAATCGCTTAGTAACTTCATTACAGACAACAATGGGAATATCCTGCAGAAAGCACTGGACAATATTAATAGAGCAACAGAGGTGGAAAATAAAAGGAGAAAACTCTAAGTCCTGAAGCACTTTTGTTCCCCAAGAAGATGTACCAGCAGATACTCCTTTATTAGCCTTGCAGTAGTGGAGGCACAGAGGAGTTGTTCAGCAGTGCACAAACCTCTACTTATGGCTCCCTCACTGATCTGCATGTGGATGTTCTCTAAAACTTTCCTGTTTGTTGCATTACTCCTACCAGACCTCTTCAGCTCAGTTTAACCACTCCTTTCTCTTAGCAACTGAAATGCTGCTCTTTTCCCTGGGTGGCAACTCTCATGACTAGGCAAAAAGTGAATAGAACGGCCGAATAGTATTTGCAAATGTTGGTCCCTTTGTGCATTAAATACTTAATGGAGAGATTTGCCTTTCAGATGAACTGGCTCCGTGCCCTGAAAGCACTTTGCTTCTAGCACCTCGAGAACATTGTAGCAGCCATTTAGAAAAAAGGCAGAGATTTGCCATCTCCAGTGCCTCCAATCACTATCACGTTTATACTGTTGTCAAGGGTATTTGCAATAATGCAGCATTTTTTGCACATTTTCACAACTGGCTTTCACAAGTATGGCTTTTGAGAAAAGCCTGACTGTCTCCCATAGCAAAGGTTGGAAGGTCATAGTATGTGTGGCTGACTGGTTGCTGTCCCAAAGTCTAATAGCTGTTTCTTTGACAACTCCTGTTTTCATCAATTCTTGTCATACAGGTAACTGATTATTTTACTGTGGAGTTGATTAAGTCTCTGTTGCATTTTGCAAAAACATAAAAGATGTTCTACACTGTCATACTATGTCTGCAAAACATTTGCAACTACAAATAGCCATCCCCACCAGCACCTGGAAATGTTTCACTCACTACTACTTTATTGCTGAGCCACACGCTGATGGCTCCGTGCAAGCAGAGGAGTCCTTAGTGCAGAGAGCATCGCAGGCAGAATCTGTCCTCTCTATAAATTAGTAATAATGCCTTGTGTTCTCTTAATGGCTTCCACCAAAGGGTTATACGGGTGGCTTCACTGAGTAATGGTGCAGTTTTCAAACATGTTGGGCTCTGACAACAGAACAGGCTAGAAAGTATGATTAACTATATAATGTTCAAGTGAAATTACAGTTTTAATTTCAAGCAGGTAGAAATCAGAGGAGATGATATTTATCCAGGTTGTTCAAGTTAGCAGCTCTACCACATGGGCTTCTTAAGACTGTCTCAGTTTAATTCAGAACCTCTGACAACAGCTGTAGACAAATCCCAAAATCTACATTAACTGTAAACTCAGATTTCAACCTCCTGAAAAGCTTTTGTCATGGACCATCCCAGTGAATGATCCCCAGCAACAATACAAGCATGACATGATTGTCTACATGGCAGGTTGTCTTTACTAAAAGAATCGGTGGTTTGTTTTGGTTTGGGTTTTTTTGTTTCTTTGGTTGGTTGGTTGTTTTTTTTTAATTTCACACTCTTCTAAGAACTCCTAAAGCAGAGTGTGGCAGTGCGAGCACTGGTGAGTTCCCTTCTCAACGAGAAGTCTAGACTGGAACACGTGTCACTTCCTACATGATAAACTTCAGAAAGCTATTTTGCCTTGCCCTTCTTGGGTCAAACATGTCCTTCTACGCTGTTGCTTGAGCAGCTGGGACAATCATGTTGTATTATTTTCATATCTCTGCTCCTGACTTAGCCAGTACACACAGCATTTGCAATTGGAAAGAGGTCAGTGTTCAGATATCATGGCTAAAAATCACCACAGCCTGTATTACCGCAGAGGAAAGCTCAAAACCAGATGTACATATTGGAAATGGTGTGTGTGCGTGTGTGAGTAACTATAGTGAACTGCAGACTGTCTTGCAATTACCTCCATAGTCACAGCAGATAAATTTGGTTATATATCCAAATGTAGTCTGTTTTTCTGCCGAAAACCCAGGGGAACTCTAATGACAACAATTCTTAAGTGGGAATACACCATATTTCTACTGGAAGAACTAAGTATTCAAATACATGCTGATAGGCATTCGGTGACTAAGTTGTACAAACATCCATGTGGCTTTCAACATTGAGAGGTCTGGGAGGTTCAGGACACTTCTCCAGCTGAGAAGTGGTGTGATTTACAACACTGGTGTACACAGTCAGTGTTTGGGCTATGATTTATTTTTGCCTTTTCATGCTTTGCCAGTGTCCTGAAATTGAACTGTGTGTTAATTTATTGTCATCCCTTTGTTAGCAACAGAATATGTCAGAACCTTGTTGGAATTTGTTTTTAACTTTGTGTACACGGGTTTTGAGCACTGGTGTTCACCAGGAAGAAACGTCTATCTGCTCTTTCCAGAATGCCAGACCCAACAAAAAAACATGGTGAGAATTTAGTTAGAGAGACAGATTTCCTTAGTATATGCCACAGCTCCTTCAAAGAACTATTGTACCCAAAGGTAACAAAACCCAAAGATCCTTCAAAGATTGAGCAGTCACACAGCATTGGTTTGTCACGGGGTGCCTGTGGAATTTGGATAATGAGGTAAAGTCTCCGTGCTCAAAGAACAATTAAGACTGGCCTTGCTATCTCTTGCGCAGGCCGAGGGAGCGGAGACTCGCCTGGCCAACATGGGATGCAGATAAGGAGGGGGGGGCCTGTGGAGACAGGACAGCCCTGCTTTTCGTCAGTGAAGATAAGATAGCAGGAACTCGTGTAGTTCTTTGTTTCTTCAAAAGGCGGTCGTGCCCGATGACTGACCTCTGCCTCATCACCTGTGAAATGCATATTGAAGTTGACACCCTTGCAAATGCTAATGAAGATTATAGAGATCATGCTACACGTATATGACTATAGCACTCATCTCTCCACCCAAATCATACTATACGTTACCTAGGGGAGGAAACCATGTAATTTGGGGGATAAAAGATGGAGAAAATGACTGTTAAATTGGGAGAGAAGAATCTCAATACCTGACGGACCAGCCGACGGGCTGCGTTCTCTTCTTCCACCCCAGGCAGGGCGCCTTCTGGGTAAGCACTGTGCCTTTCACCCGCTGGTGAATGTTATCCCCGGGTTGTTGTATTATTATCATTATTTTTGCTAGCAATATTAACCTTAATTAATAGTGCGATTGTAGTCAGTGAATTTATCAACGACAATCTCGAATCTGTTCTGTCGCTCTCAATAGAAAAACTAATTTCAATTTTTGTGACTCTGACTCAGTGCAAGTCCTTTGTGGGGACTCTGATAGACAAATTAGTGAAAGTCCTGGGACTCTGACAGACAAATATTGAAACTGCATTCCTTTTAATGCGACAGGTGACTCTGCAGCCTGACACAAGATCAGAGACCTTTTCCTGTCTGCACAGTGGTAGCAGTTAATGGATCACACTTTCTGGTACCTCACACTCACATGTTACTAGAGGTACACAGGAGATATTTTACAAAAAGTTGGAGGGGAGGAATTTTCTTTTCCTATTAGAAGGACTATCAAAACAGAAAGTTTCTGGAGAAACTGATTCTAAAAGAAAGATTCTTCACAAAAGATTTGGGGAATTTAACAGAAAATATTGTAAAGATGTCATTACTGATCTTGAACAAAGGAGGAGATATACTGACTGCTAACATCTTAGCAGGATTTACTCTTGCTCTGTCTGGCCAACTAAACATTTTATTATCTTTACGAAATGGAACAGCTCCAAAAAAGAGAGAATGAAAGAGCCCGACTCAGTACAGCTTATCCCCCAGGCACTTGCTTAAGAAGTGTCGTGCTTTGGGCCAGACCGGTCACTGAGGTGAACGACAGATGCTCTCCCCCACCTCCCTCGCCAAGGAGAAGGAGGAGAGAGAGAGAGAGACTTAGGAGTTTAGAGGGAGCTAAGCTACTTTAATGAAATATTAATAAAATAGAAAGAAAATAATGAAATATATACAAAACTGTACTGAGGTCCCAGGATGATGACCACATCACTGACAGGCACTGGGAAAGTCCCAGACTGGACTCAGTGACAGATGGGAACTGGACTCCGGATCTGGAATCAGGATCAGGATCAAAGGCAGACAAACAGGTAGAGTCCTCCTTGGACGCCGGCCATTGAAAAAAGAGAGTGACCCTTTGATCCCTCAACTTTATACTGAGCATGACGCGGATGGGATGGAATATCCGGTTGGTCAGTTTTGGGTCCCCTGTCCTGTCCGCTGCTCCCCGCAGGTGTGACCCCTCTACACTTTTCCACTTCCCACCCTCCAACGGGGCAAATGACAAAGTTGGCTGCCCTTGGTTGTTATAGCAATAAGGATAAGCAGGAGCCTCTCTGCATCCCATTCCTTGGCATCAACTGTAAACGTGGGTCTTATCACTCTGAGAGCGAACAGTTTTCTGCACAACACGCTGTTAATTTCAGCAGTTAGAAGAGGCCTAGCTAAAAAGTAAAGTTACTGAACAGAAAATTGGTTCAGTTTTACCTCAAACCAGGACAAGAAGAAGGATGCCTCATTCAAAATCCCTAATGTGTGCTACCCATTCCCAGGCAGATTTCTCCTCTCTGTCTGCACGTGTTCTGTGTTTTGGTCTCTTGCTTTAGTTAAAACAGTCAAAATTCTTTAATTCTACATGGAAATTTCACTTCTTTCTGCCCTTCCAAATTTCTCTGTGAAATAGAAATTTTGTCTTCTGACCAGCTTTGTTAATTTTGAAAAACATTCTAATTTAAGTTAATCATGTCACCTTTGAACTTGTGTACCATCACTTTTGCAGCCGCTGTAGAACATAAAGCACTGTGTAGAATTGCACGCGACGGTTTTCTGCAGCAGGCAGCAAAGGCTCATGGCAGGATGTCAGGGCAGGAACAAGTGAAGAGGAAATGAGCGGATGCGAGTTCTGGAAGAGAACATAATGCTGTTAAGGAAAGCAAACAGAGGGGAAATGCTGCTGCCTGGAAGGAAGAATGGAAGGAAAGAAAGAAGGGAAAAGGAGGGGTTTAATTTCCCATGAGGGAAAAGGGTTGCGAAACAACGAATAAGGATTCCTGCCTGAGTCAGGTATATACCAAAGTTAAGAGGGTTTTATCTGGGATTTTCATTTAAAATGTTATAAAACCTAGACAGTTTACACAGTTTGGATCCTTATTTTACCCAGCTTCAAAATAATACAAAATTAAAAATTGTTTGATTCTGGTATTTAAAGTCAAATCTTTCTTAGATTTTTGAAGACTTGTTTGACCAGAATTCATTTATCCTAATTCCAATCTTATTAGTATGTTCCATTTAACTCTTTTTTTTAAAAAAAAATGACACAATCATGCAGTGGAAACTACTTATACCATAAACCTGTCTATAGTGATACATGAAGCAAAGTGTAGCAGATTGAAATTCCAGCTGTCTCACGCTGTACAGTTATGAACTGTAATCATGATTCGAACACCAATTTGTAGACTACATCTATTGTGGAAGAAAACAAATTGCTGTCTTCTTACATTTCCCCAAAAGACTAATATTCCATAACATTGCAGGAAACACCTACACAAAACTGACTCCACTTTGTTACTTCTGCTTCCTCCTACTTTTGGGAAATGTCCCTGTTACTGAGCCAGTTGGCTGGAATTTCTTGGCTATAAGGTGACTCTTTTAATGAAAAAAAAAAGTTTCTTAGAGGAATGATGTACGTAGAAGGTGAGAGCACACAGTTGTCTTATGCAACATGTCTGTACATGCTGTTTTAAAAAAACATACCTATGTTACAAATTAATACTTCTGTGAGCAATATCCCAGCCATACGTGAATTGCATTCATGTCTGATTCATTATGACTACTTTAACTAGGTTGGAATAGTATCACATTGAAAATGAACTTGCAATTCACTGAGAAAAAAAAAAAGAGTAGACCTATTTAGAAATCTCTGAAGTTTTAAACTGGTCCCTTCATTCTTGTGAATGGCTAGTCCATCTTCTTCATTACTTGACTGTTACTTACTGTAAATCTCTACACAGAATGAAGGCCTGTGAGAAGATAACTGCTTTTGCTTGTTTATCTACCCATGAGGGATAGTCCCAGGTCCTCACGACTTTGGCATTAACTAGAAGAAGAAAGAAAGATCCTTGCTCAAGAAAAGGAGAAGAAATAAACAAAAGCAACGATCTTGATCCTAATAGGTGGACACATCAGAAATGTATGATGAAAATATTTGTTGATCTTTTTGTACCAGGTGCAAATGTGGGAACCAGGAAGGAAGTGGTGGAGGCTCCGTGTAGGATTGTCTCCTAGTAACGGGCAGGATAGGGCTGCATGGATAACGTAATTATGCAGAGGTACATGTATTTCACTTGTCTGGCAAGGTGCCAATAAATACCTGTGTTTGTCTATATAGGTGTATATATGTCTGTGTGCCTATATAAGTCTATGTGTGTACAGAGATGTGTCATCTTTAGTGCCACAAACTGTTTGCCTGCAGTTCTGCTGTTTACTCTGGGAGAAAGTGGTTTGTGTGTTTCCAGTGCCCAGTCCTGGAAGGACCAGGAACAGCAAAACTTCCTGGGTGATGTCAAGAACAGCCATCTGTGAGGTGGTCTGGAGCAAGTAAAGCAGGATCCTGCACGAGGAGCATGCGGAAGGGCTCTCCAGAGTACAGACACAGTGTCTGGAGGGTTTGATTTAGACGACTCAGTCTAAAGAAATAAAGAAATAAGAAATCCATCCTTGAGCTCAGATATCACAGATTTTTAAGGAGATGAGACCATTATAATGAATAGCCTGATGACACTAGGCCAGTTGTAAGAATCATTGGCTGAAGTTCAGCATTGAGCTCAGGCTGTACAGTTATACAGGGTAAAATTTGACTTGGAGTGACTGTGGACACTCTGTGTCCCACAGCAAAGTTTATCTTTTGTGATAGTTCAGGGAACACCCACCACATAGATTTATTTCGTGTCTCTTGATTTCACAGCTAGGAAAACAAGCCTTTCACAGACCTTTCCCTCTGGAAAAAGAGGCCGGAAAAAGAATGTGGCTACCCTGTCATGTCTGATAAGCAGATTACTGGTGAGCAAATCACTCATGTCTGCTAACAGACATGGAAGACCTCATCTGCTATAAAGTGTCATTAGTCTGCTGACGTGGATGGCACTGTGAGCGTTCAATCCAGCTGAGGATCTAGACTGTGTGGTTAATTTTATCACTTTTTACGTCCATTCCTCTGGTTATTTGCTTGGTGTGCCGTCTGCCCTGGTCTAGCAGGTAAGACCTGGAGCATGGCTCTGCTGATATTGCCGTACCGTCTGTGTTATACCGATGACTGGAGGCTTCGGTGATAATCAATGTGCAAAAGCTGTGCAAGCATAGAGACAGGCTTTGCCTCAAGGATCTTATAATCTACAGCAGAAGCAGTATATAACACAGAGAGTGTAGAATACAGCTTGTCATAGGGAAAGACTGCTGGAGAAGATGAGAGGTGCATGCAGACCCGAGCTAAAACCTAGCAACATATACAGCAATGTTTCTGTCTTTTTACTTACATGTTTAATGATCAGGTCCCACCTTTGAATTAGGAAGGCTTCACAGTTGCTTTTTGTAAAAACGCTCAGGGGACCTGCTGAAACAGTTTACCGGCCTGCCCACTGTCTGCAGGCACTTCACCCTTCACATCAAGAAGGTGGCCTGGGTCGGTGCTTTGCTCCACGTGCGTGGGCAGAGGGCTCACACCACCCTTCTGGAGGGGAACCTGCTCCCCTTCTTTGGCGCCCCATGACACTTCAGAGCAGCAGCCTTTCAGGCAGTCAGAGAGCTGATAGGAAATCATATAGCTGTAGAAAAGGGGCAGAGCACCTCTGGAGACACAGGGGTGCAGGTCCCAAAGAGCACGCCTGCAGCGTACTCCCTTCTGCCAAAGCAGGAACACTGTAGGAGGAAAACTACCTATGGCCAGTTCTGCCTCTGGGTGTGCATATATAAATCCTGTTAATATTAAAAATACCTGGACCTCTAACCATAGCTCACTCTCTTTTGTTGTGGAGTTTACCTGTAATCTCAGATAACGTGAATGGAAGAAACCAATTTCTGCATTTTGACAGCTCCATCCTCCTCAAATTAGCCCTAGTCTGAAGTTTGCCTTTGTTTGCAACACTACCACCACTCTGGCATGCCCTTGTGTGCAGAGCTCTGCACTCGTGGATCTGCAAACCTGGATGATCAGATGTGTTTGCAGGGATCACAAAAACCAGCCCAACCCTGCTGAATCGAGTTGAGGAGTTAACATGTGGGGGAGGTAAATACAGCACAGCAGCAAAAGTAAGTCAAATCCACCCCTGCAGGGAACACCAAGAGTCCCGAAGCATTTTGTTGAAGTTGGATGTAGCAGCTTTGCCACAATATCTGAATGCTTTGGACTTGCTTATCGTCAGACTGAAGATAGCATGCTTTCAGCAGACAACTTTGCTCCCTGTGTTTTTCTGGTCTGTATCCCATTTGTGCCTGTTCTCCAATATTTAACTCCTTAGTGGGGTGTTGGACCTTGACCAGGGTCCCTCGGTCCCAGTGCGCTACCATTACTTCTAAGTAAACGATGTATGACCACTGTGGTGATCACTAGCATCCAAATTTAACGTGTTGCTGTGGTGCTCTCATCCTCTGTGCTTTCCCATCGCAGTTGAGCCTACCAACCTCAGGGCTCTCAGCGGCACAAGGATGCCCTCTCCTCCCTCCATCCCTGGTCAGGAGCACCCAGCTGAGGGGAGAAGCTGGTTCAGCCATCTGCCTGCCCACCGCTGGGTTTGTGAGTCAGTACGGCAAGACTGGACTGCGGGGTGTGAGCCTTTAGTAGCTGCTCATTCACCCAGAGCTACTCCGGTTATAGAGGACTGCCTAAGGAGAGCTTTCGTCTCCACTTTGAAGTACCATGTTTCTTTACAGCTGTGTATCAGCCCAGCAGAGGCGTAACTTTTCAGCTCGATGCATGAGGTATGCTAAATGCAAGAAGGAAGGAAGATAAACCTTTAGATAAGGTAGAGAAAACTCAAATATATGAAGCGCTGAGAGAGAGTTCTAAAAAACCATGAGTGACAATAGAATGAGATTGGGTTATGCATAACTTTTAAGGAAAAGCAGGGGTTTTAGCTAAATGGCATTTATTCTCAGGTTTTTTTTAACTTTATACTGATTATATTATACTTATATTGCTAATGAGTTCACGTGTACTTTTGCTATTGACTTGGTTACTGGGAGGGAATTTGTTTTGAAAGAAAAGCTCTATTCTCTGTTGAGTTTTCCTGGACTTACAATATGATTTTTTTTCCTACTGTGACTTTGAAAACAGTGGGAATCGGGTTTCTAAGAACTTTTTACCCCCTTCTTTCCATGAAAAACAGACTATCAAACACTGACTGTTCTTAAGCAGTGAATTTTAGGGTCTTCATAATGAATGTGCTAAAATTCTCCCAAATTCCTCTTTTTTTCAGTCTGAGAAAAGACTTCAAATATTACAGAGCTATGAGAATTTTTTAAAGCTGTGTTCCAGTACAATGATAAGATTCTTATTTCAGGAAGCTCTAACTCAGTAGGAAAGGCAGTTTTTTTATTGGATTGTCAGCACAAAATGTTCAAGTAACTCTGAGTAACTCAATTGATCTTGTTCTAGCATGCTCAGGACCCAGTGGAAAACCTGACAAAGATTTTCTGGAGGTGTCTCTGCTCTGAGTGTTCCAAAGTCTTTATTAACTTGGGTACATTTATCCCTTCTCTTTGTGTTTTCACTGTTCACACCAAAAAAAAAGACAAATATATTTGGAAGTCTATGAATGATCCTGAAGTGTGAAGATGCTTCTCTTCATGTTTTTCTTAATGATTGCGCATTCTCAGAGAACAGCAGACAACACAAAAATCATATGACTGTAATTACTCAATATCCTGATACTTCAATCTTAGAGACTCTCCTGTAAAAATAGGTATTTTTTTTCTTAGCTAATTATCTTGTAGCTTCTCTAAGAAAATAGGTACAGCTGTTCAAGATAAAAGGATACTCTTATCTTAGGAGACGGGATCTGTCAGATTACATACAGTGTATTAAAACAAGGATTTTAATGACAAACTGAACTCTTTTAGCTTATGGCTATTTTGTTATTATGCTAAGATGGGTGCTTAGGATACTGAGTAATGGAAAATGAATAGCTAAAAGTATAGCATGTATTTCAACCTTTGTTCTTTCTGTTACACGATCCTAATTACAATCCTAGTTCTAAGCTTTTCTTTGTTTTTATCAGCACCTTATAAATAACGCTCCTAGTGCATTTTTTTATTTGGATACAGGTGTTAGAAAGATAATGTTGCTTAAAGGTCATCCAAAACTTTTCTTCTTTGTAACATAAGAAAAAGTTTCAAAGGTTCACTCGTTGCCATTCAACCAGATGAGACAGGTTAGTAGTGTAAGGTACACACACATACACACTTCCTGCCCCACAAAGTTTATAATCAAAATAATAAACAGAGAGAAAATGATCACTACTTACAGAAAAGAATTGCCTCTGGTTTCTCCCTACTCTTTTTAAGTAATTTCTCAGCTGAAAACACGGTTAGCTGCTTGCACTTTCTGGGTTTTTTTTTGTGAGATGAAAGAACGTGTGCCCATGGTGTGATTAGAGACACGAACTGTCTTCTGGACAGAAGAAATCCTTACCCTCCAGTAGCCCATACACTGGGTAGTACCTGTGGCAGATGAAAAGCCCTGTGCCTTTGATATGTTGGGTACTTTGAAAGAAAGTATTTTTCTGTAAATGTTACAACTCTGCAAAAGCTGACAAATTACAAAATCACATTAGCAATAATTATTTTTCTCTGTGTTCCTGGAACACTAATAACATCACCTCGTTTGTCACTGAACCAGAAACACATTAAGAATTCAAGAAGTGGTTTCCAAGAAGCAACAAACTGTACTGAATTTAAATGATGAGAACTTTTCGTATTAAAGAGAAGGAGAAACACATACCTTGACTACAAATTCACCACTGCGCAGGTACAAATGAGTGAAGTGCGAAACGTCTCCTGGAACAGCCAAGCTCCTTCTGTTGTATGAATGACTCTAACTTCTGGTTTTCTGCCCCTCCCTGAACAGAACAGACTCATCCCTCTGTTGATGACATCATACTCCTGGATTTTCTCCCATATTGTACTTTAAAAGCAACATTTGTCTATTGTATCCAGTATGAGACCACTGATATTTGCATATGGGTGGTAAACAGCACAAATCCAGCTAAAATATTCATGTGCCACAGTATGTGTATAAAACAGTCAAGTGTTTGCATAACAGCTGCCAGAATTGTGCGAGAGTACACACGCACACACACACATAAATCTGATCCAGATTTCAGGGGATGGTGGGTGCATTTGCTTTTTACTGGTGTTAGACACAAGAGTTAAACAAGTCAGATTTTTGAAGGGCTTGGATCTCTAAAAGAGAAAAGATCAGATAACTCATTTACAATCTTACATATTTCTCTTTCATGGGAAGAAATTCACTGTTTATGTTTCTGGAAGACACTGCTCTTCCTCAGCATAAGTCCCTGACTACTCAGTCTGCTGAGAACTAATACAGAATCCAAATTTAAATTGCACCGAAGTTCCTTCAAGCTTATGGATGACATCTTTGTATAAAACAGAATGATACCCTAAGAGCAAAGCAGAGCCTTTTTCCTACTACATTGACTTTTGTTTTGGATTTGAGAAAGTTCACAGAGAACTAATTTTACACTGTTCGTAAGAGGCATAGCTATTTTTCCTCTAATATTTGTGCAATTAAACTGAAATCTGAAATGGCAACCATGGTTGCAGAATTCCATGCAAAGGATACATCTCCATTTAAATAAGAAGTGAGCAGAGAAAAGAACAGTCTGCTCTCTTAGTTTCCCACAAAATACTAATTCTGAAGGTAAAAGATTCAAGAAAACACTTGAGGCTATTCATATTATATGTGGTCTATATTGAGATCAATGGTATGTACCAGGGAAAGACCCCTGGTCTCCATTGGTTCTTCATTTATAGTTCTAGGGCAATAGTCTCACTTACATTTTTCCCAACAGGAATAACTGCTTTGCTTTCCAGTCATTTTCCTTTTCTTTCTCTGAATCTGTCATAATAGCTGCTCAGTACATTTTCTTTCTTTATCGCCACTAGTTGAGTCATGCTCTCCTATCAGCAATATCTTCCCCTCGTCTGTCCCTGTTTTCCCTGCACCAGTTCTAGTTTGATTGTGTAATCTTGGGACTCAAATCTCAAAGATCTTCATTCTGAATTTTTCTTTCAATTCTTTTTTTTTAGTCCTTCTGTACCTGAATAAATATTTTAGGACTCTCTCTAGTTTTTTTTTTTTTAGTTGGACATGGATTTATTATAAACATTAACATAACTTTGTAAATACAGCACAGCAAAATTCTGCTTTGATTTTAAGACATCTTTTATGTTGTTCATAGAAGGGACTCTGTTGGCTCATTTGTAGTAGTGTAATAAAACCCCGCTATTGCCAAATCTACTCAGTTACACCTGAGGAATGTAGATAACTTCTAGAAGAGCAGGTGAGGAGTGGTCTACAGCCTTTTCAGGAGGCTAAGGCAGGTGTTGCCAGCAGCCAGTCTGCTATGGAGACTTGCTGAAAGGGGAAACAAATGCACGCCATCATCTCAAAAGCCTTACAGAGGCAAAGCTCTGCAAAGGAGGAACCATTAGTGGTTCAGGGATGTGGGGGAGGTAAAAAACACATGAGCCAGGCTTCATGTGCAGCTCAGTTACCTGTCCATTGGTAATACCTCAGTTAATACTCTCTTCAAATTTAAATATCAAGGAGAAAAAATGTGGAATCTTCAATATCTTTGCATAAAGCTGGAACATCTTGAACTCAAGTGAGTGACAGAAATTTCCCCTTTCCTCCCCCATCATTTGTGGGTTTGGAGAAAAAAAATGGATGGCTGCAAGGTGCCAGAGCTGAGAGTCATAGTCTGCAATTGTGAAACCTTTAATCATTTTGAACGGGGTTACTTGGGAGCGTTCCTGCTCAGTTAGCATTTCTCTAGGAAACTGAGAGAGAAGGTATCTGAATATTGAACTCTGTTAATTTGAGACAACAAACGGTGAGTAAAGAGTAAGTATAATGGGAGAATTGCTTGCCTTGGTAGTTATTCCAGACTGTTGCTGGCACTGTCTGGGGAAGAAATATCTTACCTCGTGATTTTACTGATTAATTGCTGGCCTTTCCCAAGTGTGTTTTGATCTTTCCCACCCTGCTGGCAAAGCTATGGCTGTCTTTGCATTCCTGGGTTTGAAAGAGGGCAGTTTTTGGCTTTTTGACAGGGACTCACAGCTGTGAGTGCTGTGTTTGAGCAGGAGTCCCCATGCAAACAGGCGACTCGCATGATTGACAATGAAGCTATGCTCAGATAAGAGCAGCTCTTACCGTCTGTCTGTGTGTACATGCATGCTGGTCAGGGTCCTAGAAGAAGCTTTTCTTGCAGCTAAGTCTGTGTATCTATTTCCCCTGCAAACTCAGTGTTTTCCCAAGACTCGCTGGTTAAAATCAGTGACTGAAGAAATTCGGGTACTTTCCCCACGTAGGATGCTGATTAACTTCCTTTTCCTTGCCCTGGACTGAGTCTGATCCTCCTGAATAAATTGTATCTGGACAGTTTTCTGTCAGCTGTGAGGTTTTGGTATCATCACTGAGCCTTAGTTGCTTGGCAGATGTTCTGGTTTAAACAACCATCCATTTTGGTCAGTTACATTTTTCTGGAATGAGAACAGGTTTTTTGTCTTCTACGTGTTTCTGGCCATTCAAAGCAAAATGCATTGCATTTATTTTAAAACCTTATTTCTCTAACTCATAAAGATGTGCTCTTTCCTTCCCACAATTCAAGAATTTTAGTACTTTCTTTTTCTTACTGTAAAGGGGGTTGAATTAATTGGGATTTAGAAGGTATGTGAGCTCCTGAAGGACTGTATAATGGGTTAAATCCTGAAAGCCCTCTAAGGAGACAAGGGTTGACTACAGATGTACAGAATATCAACAGAGAAGCAAAGACAATGCTGATGGAAATATTTGCAGCTTACTTGCCAAAGGAAAAACCCTTTTGTTGGAAAACTGGATCCTCTACACATGGTATCATACGGGTACATAGTCAGAACCAAACGTCTTCAGTTCTGTGAAAGGGCCAGCATTCATCTTTGGAAGTAGCAAGTGGTTCTCAAGCTATCCCTTTGCGAGCATATACAGAAAAACATGGAGAGCAATGAATGCTGTGGTGCTCTTTTCGCAGTAAAACCATCTTCAACTGAGTAGCCAGAAGGTGAATCTGCACTGGATGACACCAAGGAAATGGCACTAGAATGAACAGAGCAGGCAAGGGACCCTGCTTTTCTGTACCTTTGATGGGTCTGCTCATGCTGTAGCAAGCAACGCTCTTGGGATGAGAATGTCCATCTGTAAGATGTGGAAGTAGAGATTTCTATCTGTGCATCCAGAAGTATTGGAGGGACTACCATTGTGACTGCAACTCTTGGCCCTGCTTCTCTTCTTGGATTAATTACAATTTGGCCAAGCGTCCAAGGAATGGGTTATTACCTTCACAAGGGGCTGGCAGTCTAATGTTATGTAGATTTATCCCCATATAGCCTGGCATATTTCTGCTACTGAGTGGTAATTCTACAGCTTTTCATCGCATTTAGAAACAAACAGCATTAGGATTGCATGTCTTTCCTTCTTCCCAAACCACTCTGCCTGACCAAGCTTCTCACGAGGGTGCCACCGCATGCTAGTCCATGGGATTAGCTCTGACATGCAGTTCTGTAGGATGTTATGGCTTGGGTTGTGCTTTTCTGCCAGTTTGCGTCAAATGTTTTTCCCCTTTTCCTTTGTAGACATTAGGTGGGATTAATTGTAACCACTTAGCACCAGGAAAAAGATTTTTTAAAAAAAACAACAACAAAACCAAACAATCCACACAAAAAAATATCTCCAAACAACAAAATAAGCACAAACTGAAATACTGGGTAGTGCACCTTTCCTCACAGTTACTGAAATTTCCTGTAAACAGTGTTACAGGTGTGCCTCAAATTAAGCTCATCCATTCAGGAAGGAAACTTGCTGCTTCTCCTCATTAAAATCAGATTCTTTTTCACTGTTGTTGGAAACACTAAGATTTATGAGTTCCTTTGTATCCTGAGAGAACTTCGCAAAGAATTCATGCTGCTGTCTGTATCCGACCCTGCAAGTGTACAAGTTAAGACGTATATTGTACAAGCTAAGTAAATACCCTTTTTAAAATGTCTTTTGGATTGAATACCCTCAAATTAACTGTTGTAGTTCAACACTATGTCACTTTCCACTAGAGTTGACAAATCTCCACACACCTTCCCAGTTGCGCTGGCCTTTGTTGAAAATTGCCAGTGCACGCTGTTCTCTTCCTGAGCTCCTCCAGGAATTTTTGCCAGTCTGTGCATTTTTAAGCTCCTTCGTGTTAGTCCATTAAGTTCTACTAATAGAGACATAATGCAAACACAGGAACCATGATCTGTTTAGCGCATGTGCATAAAGTGCAACAATAGCCTTTTAAGACAGCTGATGAGATTTTTGTCTGTGACAACGGCTGTGGTAATAGCACTGGTTTTCTGTGCTCCAAATACCTGGGTAGCTATGTGATCTGCCCTTTGCTAGGAGAAGGGGTGACAAGGAAGCAACGTGGCACAGGAAGGAGTATCACAGAATTTGGCAATTTGGTAGGGGAAGGACAAGGAGAGAGTTGTGTTCCCTGTGATTCTTTGTAGCCTGCCTTCCCCGCAGGTGGTGACGGGTGGATGGGAGAATGTTTTTCTCATACGCTTAAATGGCAGCATGGAGCAAGACCTGCACAAACTCCAAAACTCCTGTGTTTTCTGTGAAAATCTGCCAAAACAAAGGCTGCTGTGATTCCAGTTGGGATGCTTCAGTAGACTCTTTATATTTTATTTATTTTATTTTAAGAAGCTAATGGATTTTCTGTCAAAAGCAGCCGTATACCTCAGGGAACAATATATTCTCTTTATGCCTGGGTCTTGCATCTTTTATATGAAAACTCTACTGAATTCTCAAATTTGGTGAGCTACAGCCCTAGTAAGATAACGCAGAACCCCAAGGCAGTCTTTATAGACATTCAGAGCCATACATACTAAACTTAAGGGAAACTGAGTTTTCATAGAGTCACGGAATGGTTAGAGTTTAAAGGGACCCTAAAGACCATCTATTTCCAACCCTCCTGCCGCGGCAAGTGACACCTCCCACTAGACCAGATTGCTCAAAGCCCCATCCAACCTGGCCTTGAACACCTCCAGGAATGGGGCATCCACAAATTCTCTGGGCAACCTGTTCCAGTGTCTCACCACTCTCACAGTAAAGAATTTCTTCCTAATAGCTAATCTAAACCTACCCTCTTTCAGTTTAAAACAATTACCCCTCATCCTATCACTACACTCACTGATAGAGAGTCCCTCCCCATCTTTCCTGTAGACCCCTTTAGGTACTGGAAGGCTGCTCTAAGGTCTCCCTGGAGCCTTCTCTTCTCCAGGCTGCACAACGCCAACTCTCTCAGCCTGTCTTCAGAGGAGAGGTGCTCCAGCCCTCGGATAACCTTCATGACACTCCTCTGACCTCAATCCAACAGGTCCATGTCCGTCTTATGTTGGGGGCCTCAGAGCTGGAAGCAGTACTCCAGGTGGGGTCTCACGAGAGCAGAGTAGAGTGGCGGAATCACCTCCCTTGACTTGGTACAAATATTCTAACACAAGCTTGTCTGCACTTTGAAGGCTGTTGATGTGTTTGTAGTATACACTGCAAAATACCTGGCAACTTATTTTTATAAAACCTTCCATGTGTGCTTAATGTTTTTGTTTTGCTCTTGTCAGTACGTAAGTACTGCTGTTGTCTTCTAGCATTGTTTTGCCAGATTCCTCGTAGCAAACTTTCGATCAACACAAATTGTTGCAACTACATGGAATTAAATAACACTGTGACAGCTACAATTGCAATAGTTAATGCTCGCTGGGAGGCACAGGAAGCACTGCTTAGCGGGAAAAATTTTCTCCTTTCCTGAGGCCTAAAAGTCATGCTGAAAGCTGACAGGTGGACAACATAATGCCGTTTGACTCCTGAACATCTCTGCAGTGCCATGCACTGATCCATCAGGTGATGAAAGGATGCAGCTCCTCTTACTGTCTCTTTCTTATGAGCTGCATGTAAATGGCACAGACAAAAGCTGAAATTTTAAGATATGCTACAGTTCCAGACAAACTGACTACGCACAGGAGCTGGTAGTGTTAGCCTTTGAATGTGTTTCTTTGGGCTTTTATAAGTGTGAACTACTTACATTTTTATTTTAGTTTTATTTTAAAAAGCATGGTACCTCTTACTGGGAAAAGGATAACTCATGGCCCTGTCAACTTCCTTTTGTAAACCCAATGTGCTATTGGGTTTTCCCCTATGCTTTTTCCCATAAGGTGATGCGCGCTGTGTTGGGTCCACCCACACACCTGCCAAGTGTTCCTACAAACCACAAATTACAGGGGAAGGGATGGGTTTGACTTTCATAACACTTTCAATGCAGTTTGCTTAGTAGAGGATTTGAAAATGGATCCAAAGGTGCTTTCCTGCAAGTATCTTACTGATTTGTGCTAAAATCAAGTGTGGAGTAAGGAAGCTTTGACTGGACACTTTCTTGAGTCAGAAAAGTGAAAGGGAAGTTTGCTCTTTGCAGCAGGGTAGTGGCGAGAGGCTCAAGGGCTTGAACCACAAGGGTGACCAGGGCACTGTATGCGGGGAACATGAGAATGAACGCTTTAAACCTTTTCTGGGTCAATGTGTTAGTAATGCAATGAAAACTAAACAGACGTGGCCGCCATCATTTAGCAAAATCCAAATTATCTCATTCTAAGGATACAGAAGGCAAAGATTTGATGATCATAGTAACTAAATCTGAGAGGAGTAGCTCCAAGTAGTTCTGGAGTTTGAATAAGAAAACTCTAATTTTTGTAACCTTTTTATAGTGACAAATGACTGGCAGGGAATAATTCCTGCTACAACTGTTGATATGTGTGAATCATTTTCTGCTTTTTCTGAATACCAATGATTTCTCAGTGCGTGGTAATAGTCCCTGCAACGGCATGCTTAACTTCCTTCATTTTAAGCATTTATTGTCTTCTGGGCAAGGTTGGGGAAACACGAATGCTGGCTACTGAGCTTCTGATCTTTCATCTGAGAGGTCTGCTTGTTTTACCCTTCAGAAATCTTCGGTTGAGGTCTCCGTCTGTTTTGTTTTCTTGTTTTGGGCATCTTCTGGCTGCATACTGTGTTATTGTTTGAATAACAGGAAGCGAAATGGCACCAGAGCACAGAACTTCAGCAGCTGAGTCATCCCTGCCATGATCTCGGTATAAGCAGCGCATTCTTCAGTGTTTACTAGTTCTGACTGTTAATTTTGCCCTGTCTGTTGTTGCATGTCACTCCTAACCCTTGCTCTGTTCTTTCTTCTACTCCTTTTACAAACATGTCTTTGCATTTATGCTGCATTCACTCCAGCCTTAAAATTGATGTTACAAATCTCTTCTGCTCTAGGCTGACTTAAGAGTAAGACAGAACCAATACAGTAGGATCACTGAAGCCATATCCTTTGCATTTGACTAAAACAAATATAGTTCTCAGTCCTGAAGGTCTGTACTCTAACTGCTGGCAGAAAAGTGATTTGTCAAATATTCTTTGTAAATGGTTGTAGACAAAGCGTGTCCCCACTCCTTACGATAATACCGTGGGGTTTGTTTATTTATTTATTTGGGGGAATTAATTGGATACACAAACCAAATAGTTGGTTTTGTGTATTTTTCCCCACTAAGTGGAAAGTATCAACAGCAGAGGGGACAACAAAGAAGTCTGGAAGAAACAGTGGAGTAGTGAGATTAAAAGGATTGTAGGAACAAGAGAGAATAAGCATATGCAGCTTTGTACCATTTTGCTGTTCTTCCCCAGTCTAACCATGGTCTGGATTTCACAGCAGCCAAGATCAAATTTGCCCAGAGTTAAATGACACATTGTGTATTATCTATTTCCTTTTTGACCGGTAGTTAACATGACTAGAACCAGGAAAATTAAGGATCATGTTTGTCCTTATCCACCTAGATCTAATTGTTTATTGTTTCAACGTTCTATTTTTAGTGCTTCTAGCTAAATGCTTATTGGGTAGACAAGCTATGCTTACTATAGCAGAAGAACTGAGAAGGAAAACCAGAAACTGAGAAATTGCAAGCTGCTTAGCTTCACTTTAGTCCTGGGAATACTGTGGAGCAAGTCCAGCCATTTCCAAGCACAGGAAGAATAAAAAGGTCCTTGGGAATAGTCAGCACGGATATACCAAGAACAAAAAATGCCTGATGATCTGGTTTGCCTTCTCTGATGAAATGGCAACTGGCTGGGTGGACAAGGGAGAGTAGTAGATGTTGTTTATCTTTAGCAGACCAGTTGATACAATCTCCTAATTCTTATAACTGAACTGGGGAGATATTAACTAGATCAGTGGGCTACAGAGTGCCTGAAAAACCTGATGGGCCATTGGGCTTAGAAAGTAGCGGGCACTAGTTCAACATCTAGCTGGCAATCAGTCCTGAGTGGTGTTCCACCACTTTTAATGTCTTCATTAGCAACCTGAATGATGGAAAAGAGTGCCTCCCAAGCTTGAGGATGACACCAAGCTGGGGTGGGAGGGGCACTGATAGCTAAAAGGCAGGGCTACCATTCAGAGAGAACTCAAAAGGCTGGACGAGTTGTCTGATGGGAAACTCGTTAAATTCAATGAAGACAAGTGCCAAGTCCTGCATCTGAGGTGGAACAGCCCCATGTCTCAGTATGGGCTATCGATGGGCTGAGCAAGTAATAACCCTGCAGGAAAAGATCTGGAGGGTCCTAGTGAGTAGCAGGTTGAACATGAGTTAGCAGTGTGTCCTTTCAACAATGGAGTCTTGCAGCATACTGGTCAGTCAGTAAGAGCATAGCCAGCAGGTTGATATGTTTATGCTACTCTACCCTGCCTTTTTGAGACTGCCTCTAGAGTCATGTCTCTATTTTCACCCACTTCTACCCTCCCAGCCAAGAGAGGGTCCAAAGGAGGACAGCTGAGATGATCAAGAAGCTGAAACATATGACATTCTAGAGGAGGCTGAGGGAAATGGGTTTCTTAATCCTGAACAAGAGAAGGTTGAGGTGAAATACTTGCCATCTTGAACAGCATGGGTGATTATTAGAAAATATGAAGCCAGAGTCTTCTTAGGGGTGAACGGTAAAGGACAAGTAGCAAAGGATAAGAAATGTATCAAGGAAAGTTCCTATTTCTTGTTGGGAAAAGAAATTCTCATTAAGGGTTGTTGAACAATGGAACATGTCACCCAGAGAGGTTATGAAGTTTCCATCCTTGAAGATACTCAAAACTCAACTAGACAGGACCCTGAGCAATCTGATCTAACTTTGAAGTTATCCTGCCTTGAGCAGAGGGTTGAGCTAACTGACCTTGAGATTATTTTTAACAAAATGCTGTCATTCTGTGAAATTCTAGCGGTTCCAGAGATAAGAATCCTATGAGAACCTGGATAGTTTTTCACGACTGCTTCTTTTTCAGACTTGGTGTATATATGTGTGTCTTTCAAGCATTGGAAGTTCTTACACCTTTGTTTGGCATGCTGGAGAAACCTTCAATGAAGTTTTGTTCTCCATGTAGGTAGTTGTATTCTGTGATACAGTTATTTCTGGATCTTTCCTTTGAGAAGTTACAAAGACAGGGCTATGAGGCAGGTTTCCCAATATTTTAACAACTCATGCTCTTTCCTAGACCTTTTCCAGTATGTTATTGTTTTCCCCAGATGATGTCAGAACTGGACAAAAAGACACCTTTGAAACAGAACAGGACCACTTTTTTACCACTACCAAAGAGCCATTTCCTTTCTTCTTAGCTGTCCCTTAATTACACATTCAAGGATTGCATTAAACAGTTGGATCATCACACTGTGAAGGGAGTGCTTGGCTGAATTCCTATGTCAAAAGTCTCTTCTACAGTCCCTCCCAAATCTTCTTCATTATGGCTATTCAGGAGAGGAGCTGTTCTGTAGGCAGAACTTTCTTCTCATTTGTATGTTTTACTTGTGGCCATAATTTCTTTTTGCCCAACTTATAACAAAAAAAGGTGGAAAAATATCGACATAACTTTTGATCCCTTTTCGTAAATCTATCAGCAAGAGTTTTGGTTTTTTTCTTTTTTTCTGTCAGTGATCTGAAAGTACGTGGGAAACCTCAGTAGAAGTATAAATGCCCAGCGAGGTTTCTCATTTACAGTAATCCTGGAGATCTGGCAGCCAGCTTTTAATCAACTGTAGATGTGATGTGCTGCTACCTTTTGGTATCGTTTGAGTCAGTTAATGATGAAGTTGCACGAGATCAGGTTAAATAGCTTCTAGAACTCTGCTTTTGGATTCCTTCCAGAAATTAAACTAACAGCCCTCCCCCACCATTGAGCCTCTTGGTTTAGAAAGATCGGTTTTCCACAAACCTGCGCTGATAAAGATCATTAGCTCGTGGATGAGTTATTACATTATTTTTAGCCAGGTTCTTCCATGCTGATGAGCTAATGATCCTGTTGGTAGAAACTGTCATTTTCTTTTGGAGGCAAACTTCAGAGGAATAGAGCACTCTACACTTTGTGGAGGATGTTGGCACAAGTCACAACAGGGAGAGGTTTCTAAAGCTCAGGGGAAAAAGTAGCCACAGACTCTTTTTTCTGTCCTGTTCTAACATTTTCCCTTCTTTCCCAACTTAGCTCTAGGGCATCCTTTACAATCAAGGAGCAATTTTTGGAGGGCTGTGGCAAGAATTCTGGTATTTACAGTAAATGCAGTAGTCGGAAGTAAATTCAGTATTCAGCAGCACTCATTCAGTATAAACTGAAATGATACATACTTTCTGCCAAATTAGATTTTTAAGTGGAAATGCATTTGAAGAAGAAATACAAACCCATCTTTGGAAGACGTGTTAAAAATAAAGCTCTCGTATCTTCATGATTAAATCTGTATGAGTAGCTAAGTGAAAAATTGGGGATTTTTAAAAATCAAGTTCTCTATTTTTTCATTTGGTAAAAATTGATTATCAACTTTCCAGCACTTCCACTGATTTCTTTCTGATCTCTCCTCCCTTATTTAATGAAATAAGAAAGACTTATTACCTTGGTAATGAGTTGCAATGAGAAAAATATGTGTAAATTTAAACACGTGCAAGAAAATCACGACTAAACTGTAGAAAGACCAGATGACTGCAAAACTAATCTTGCTAATAGTTTGAAGGATAAAGATGGGAAGATGAGTTTATCTCTTTATATTTTCCCTTTACAAGTCTCATTGGAACAAAAGCTTCTCGAGTCGTTATAATGTCACTGGTTTTTGGATTTTTATAGAGTTCAAAAGTTGAGGCCTTTCAGCCATGGTATGAGATGTACCCTTAGAAGGAATAAGTGCACTTGCTGCAGTCTCTCTCTCGTTGTCCCTGATGTGTGCTAATATATATATATATGTACACCTTCCCTGTTTTGCCTTATGTCTGCATGGGGGCAGGACAGGGGACTATTCCTTTTTCTTTCCTCTGATAGTAAGGGGACTTCAGCTCTGAAGGGATGTGTCGGCAAGCGGGTACAGGAATACTGCATGTAACTGCTACTACAGCAATGAGTGCAATGCTGCATGGCTTCTCTGGGGAGGATGGGATTTTCCTTTTTTTTTTTAAAAAAAAAAAAAGGCCATGATGTTTAGCTTGTGCTTTTTGCTTTTTACAAGTAACTTCAGTGCCTCATAGAATTCTAGACTATCTGGTGTGCCTCTATCTGTGCACGTCTAAAGTAACTAGCTCATTCTTCACAAGTGTAAAGATGTTATAAAATGCTGGCATACAGTATCTCCCTCAACTTTTCATGAATTTAAATACTGCAGTTTTGTTTACCTGTTTCTCTGGAATTACCTCTGTTTTTACCAGTTGCAGGTCCTCTCCATTTTCCTGTCTGAAATCTGATTTCTCTTCAGCCCTGCATGATGGCATCTCCGGCTCAGCCTTTGCTCCGAGTACTTAGCTTTCATCCTATCCCTAGTGATTTCCATGCATTTCTTGAATATCTCCTGCTCATCTGCTTATTGTGTCCCTATTTCAGCATTCACATAATTCTATCAAATAAAAGTAGAAACTGCGTATTTCCTACTGATTTCCACAGCAGCCTTCTCTGACCTAGTAAAACAACTTTTACTGGAAACAGTGGGAATACTGGGTATGCTGATAACTGGTGGATACTGAGATCATTTTGTTTCTCTTGTGGGTGAATTGTGTGTGGATGTGCTATTTAACTAAGGGGTGAAAACTCCAAACCTTTTATACTGGATCAGGGAAGTAGTGCCTCAGCCATATCTTTTTCTCCATGAGGCTAAACCAGGATAATCCACCATCATCTATTTCCACTGAGTTCTGTGAGAGTAGTGTCAGCTGAGCGCAGTCCACATGGAAAAACCATACTTAGATTTTACTAAGTGGCACTCTGTTTCTTAGTTGCATGGTTGTCTTTTTTTTCTTTTTAAAGTCTAAATTTAAAGGTTAGATTTATTCCTGGTTGAGAGGTGGCATTCTTAGGGGCAAGAAGGAAGGGTTCAGTAAGCAAAGACCCTCTGGAAGACAGCGAGATCCCTTTTGCCTATGAATTGGTGTGTGGTTTGCTTAACAGGACCACCTTTTTAATAATTTATTGAAGAGAATGGTTCATGTGGATTTATCAAGAACAAACCATCTTGAACTAATTTAATTTTCCTCTATAACAAGGTAGCACAACTTGCAGATAGAAGCAACAGCGTAGTCCTATGTTTCGATGATGGGGTGTCAGGCAAAATTTGTACCCTGTTTGCTCATAAGCAAACAGGAGAAACATGATCTGGCTGAATAAAAATCCTGTAATGTACTTTGAAGAGTTATCAACGGAACACATTCAAAATGGTGGGATGAGCCAGATGGGGTTCTTCAGGGCTCTGTTCTGGCCTCAGTTCTGATTAGATATTAGTAATAACATTGGCGCTGGAAGGGTTCAAATGTGGACTCTCACATTAACAAAAAAAAATAAATAAATAAAGGCAGGACAAGGAAGGACCCCTCAGTAAGTTGGAAGAAAGGCACTTTATTAAAAGTGAATTGCAGCCCACATTTTCACTTCAGCAAGGACAAGAATAAGGAGCTACCGCTGGTCAGCCAATTACTCCCATCTAGCCAGCAGCTCCATGTGAAAAAATAGAAGGTGGGGAGTATAGTGGTTTACAAGAGAAACACGACAACCCCATTGTGTGAAAATATGTGAATATCCTGTCGTATATTAAGGAAAACATATCTAGCAAGACATGTGCAAAAGAATTACCTCATCATTTGGGCAGAGGTAAAGCTCGAAGCAGAGTAGTGTCAAGTTTTGGGTGCCTCATTTCAAGAAAAATGTGGATCAAATGAATAACCAGCAGTGACAACAATCAGAGACTTAGAAACAACGGCCTACACAGGAAAACTGAAGGAATTGGAGTTCTTCAGTTTTAAGAAGAGAAGCCTGAGCTCTCAAATAAGTAAAGGATGTTAAACAAAGACATGGGAGGTTCTACCTATTTCAGGCTATCAATAAATCATGGATGTAAATTGCAGCAAGGGACATAGGCTGAACATTAGAAAAATCCTTCTAATACCAAAAAGAGTGAAGCACTGACATATTTTTTCATAGGAAGCTTTTGTCATTTCAGGAACAGCTATATCTGATTGATTGTGAGTAAAGAGGATTGCCTACATGGTGTCTGGAGGTCCCCTCCAGTCCTCTGGACATGAGTCTTCAAAGACACTTGGTTTGTTTTCAGCTTTATAACAATGAAGAGGATGTAGGCTACTTGACCTAAAACCAGAACCATCCTCTAAACACTTTGAGATGTTCCTAGAGTGCTATGCCTTCATTAGCTTATAAAGCTGGAATTAAGGGCAGTGGTAATAAAGCATGTGTTTCATTGTTTGAGGTGCCAATAGGAACACGTGGAGAATTCACAAGCTAAATTTCAATCTTTGCTTAAATTAAAAAAAATCAGTATTTCTGTTATAAAATACAGACTAAAAGGCATCGGAAGTGAATTCTTCAGCATCCTCTCTCAAGTAGAAAGTTTATTCTGAGATACTGCATTTCCCGCTTTAGCTGCTGTCTGTTCTAGCAGGGTTGGAGCTATGACTGAGAGATGTGGTCTGACAATTGCTAGGGCTGCAATACACTCTTTTTCAGACATCTTTCAGTATCGTTAAAAGATGAGCATCTCCTCTAACTATACAAATTTTGTCATCTTGCACAATGACTTCTCTGTGAGGCAAAAATAAAACATAGCCCATTGTACCAGCTGTTGAGGGAAACACAAGCATTTAGATAAAAGTGTACATGGGGGGCATCTGCAAGCCTTTTTGTAAGCCATGAAAAGGACCTGAATATGAGTGGTAGATATTAACTAGAGTAGGGGTAAAAAAGCTTTTAGAAGTAATGTTTTAAAGTGTTGCCATTCTTTCCTGGAACACTGATATCAATGAAGAATCCTTTCCAGTAAAATTGGAGATCTGACTTTTTCCCAGGAATCATTCATGTTCTCTGAGGATGTGGGGATACCTGCAGAGGAATAAACTACCAGATCAATTAAAAGTCAGCTTTGGGAGGTGGACTTGCTGCTGGAAGAGCAGTGCTGCAGGCCTGATCCTGCACTGTTTAAGGAACCTAGTTTTATCATTGAGGATAGCAAGGTTCTCTTAGGTTGCACCCACCACTGAGGTATCTGTGATCTTCTGGATTTTTTACCCACAATAGTTATTGTCATACACTTTTTTTTTTTTTTAAAACAACATTTCATGATATGTCACTGATAGCTTCTGCCGCTTCTGCTGTGCAAGAGAGGTGAAACTGAACAGCCGGGGAGATTGCTCTGAAAATAGAGCACACAGTAGTTTGCTTCCTTGATGAAGATATCTTTCTAAACAGCATTATGATCCTCTCTCTGCATTCACTCAAACTCTAGGGTACTCAGGTCACCCCAGCAACCATCACAAACTAAAAATTTGCTCTGAGACTGTGTCTCTTCCTGCCAGGCCTGATGGATTTGCACCATCGACGTGCTCTCAGTGAGACTGAGCTGAGGATGCCCAGCAGGAATTATTCGTGTCTCAGCAGGTTCTCAAGTGCACGGACCTCTCACAAACATTGAAGAAATGCACTTGCTCCTCCTTCATTTGCTATGACCGCAGCACTCTTGTTCATGAAAAAGGGACACTATCCCACAGAAGAAGGCCTTTTTGTGGCTAAAGCACTGCACTGATAATCTAGGCCCTCGTCTGAATGTACTGTAAATCTTACGAGACATTCATTAAATCGCTTACTCTTTGGTATTTCCTTTTGGCTTTCTCCCTGTTGTAGCATTCTGAATGTTGCTGGAGTTTATAAAAAGATTGTGGATTTAACACTGGTAAAAAGGTGTGAGTTAGTTTAGAGATGTCCCCTAAACATTTAAAGAACTGTGACAGAGAACCTGTATGCTTGGCCCTGCTGACAAAATGAACAGCTTTTGGCAGTAGCAAAGAAAAATCTACTGAACGTGCAGTAACAGCAAAAGTGCCTGCGCAGTTATCTTTGGGGGAATGATTAATAAGGGACAGAAAGCTAGTTTACAAGTATGTATTGGCTGTAGGCTACAGACAACTGGTCTGAAATAGTTGCATTTCAGATAGACATCTGCTATGACTGAGATTTTCAAAAGGTGGCTGCATTTCAAATGAAGATGTTTGTAGCAATAACCTCAGTTCTGGCACAGTTACCTTAGCCTTCTGCTTTTGGATGCCAGTTAGTGGGAGACAAATAATGCCTGAAAAATAACGTTTGTTTAATGACAACTAAAATGCAGGTCAATATATGGGTGCTTCAGAAAGATGCCTCCTTCCTCCCCTCTGCCCCCTGTGCAATCTGACGTATGAAAGAAAGCACCACTGTAATGTGTTTTTAACTGAATAAATACAGGGCCAAGCAGACTTGTACGCCTCCATCCAGCACACGGTGCTCATGCTGTCTGCCGAGCCTGTACCATTCCCAGGAGACTGAAAAGCGTGCCTTCCTTACTGTTGCACAGACATTTTTTGAATCTTGGGCGGGGGGGGGAAAGGTATTTTAGGATGGACATGGTAGTTTAGCAGCAGAACATTTTAATGGCTGGTGCATGTGTGTATCTATCGGAGAATGGTTTGGGTTGGAAGGGACCTTAAGGGATCTATTTCCAACCCCTCTGCCATGGGCAGGGACACCTTCCACTAGACCAGGTTGCTCAAAGCCCCATCCAACCTGGTCTTGAACGCTTCCAGGGATGGGACCTTCAAAACTGAACACAGTACTTGAGGTGGGGGCCTTACCAGTGCTGAGTACAGCGTGACCATCACTTCCCTAGTCCTGCTGGCCACACTATTCCTCACACAGGCCAGGATGTTATTTGCTTTCTTGGCCACCTGAGCACACTGCTGGCTCACATTCAGCTGGCTGTCAACAAACACTCCCAGGTATTTTTCCTCCAGGCAGCTTTCCAGCCACTCCTCCCCAAGCCTGTAGCGTTGCCTGGGGTTGTTGTGACCGAAGTGCAGGACCTCGCACTTGGCCTTGTTGAACTCATACCATTGGCCTCGGCCCATCAATCCAACCTATCCAGATCTCTCTGTAGGGCCATCCTACCCTCAAGCAGATCCACACTCCCACCCAACTTGGTGTCATCTGCAAACTTACTGAGGGTGCACTCCATCCCCTCGTCCAGATTGTTGATAAAGGTATTACAGACAGCAGGCCCCAATACTGAGCCCCAGGGAACACCACTTGTGACCAGCTGCCAACTGGATTTAACTCCATTCACCACCACTCTTTGGGCCTGGCTATCCAGCCATTTTTTTACCCAGTGAAGAGTACACCCATCCAAGCCATGAGCAGCCAGTTTCTCCAGGAGAATGCTGTGGGAAATAATGCCAAAGATTTTACCGAAGTCCAGGTAAACAACATCCACAGCTCTTCCCCCATCCACTAAGTGGGTCACCTTCTCATAGAAGGAGATGAGGTTAGTCAAGCAGGACCTGCCTTCCATGAACCAATGCTGACTGGGCCTGATCACCTGGTTGTCCTGTACGTGCTGCGTGATGGCACTCAGGATGATCTGCTCCATATATGTGAAATCATTTCATCATATGCTTTGAGAAGCTGTTTGAAGGGAAGTAGGTCTGGAGAAATAGAGAGCAGCTTAGCTGAACTTCATTTGAACTCAATGAATAGAAGTATTCAGAGAAGTTGGCTATTGAACAGGTTTCTTGAGCTACTGAGGCATATTTACTAGACCAACTTTAAAAGTTTCTGGCAGTAGCACTTCAGTGTCCCTGGGGGGTTCACTTTGGTGACTCTGTGTACGTATGAGATGATTATGTCTACTTTCTTAGCAAGAGAAAGGTGAGAAAGAATGGATTTACCCAATTAATCTTCTTGGCTTACTCTCTCCCCTAGACAGTTTGCACTAAATCATTGATTCTTCTAGGTCTTCACAACAATTTGCAGACTCTCCTTTTGCTAAGGCCATGGTGAATTTGAAAGTGATAGGCAGTCAGTTCTTGTTACAAGTAAAAGCAGTTGTATTACTTGGATCTGGGGCACCGAACCACTCTTACACAAATTGCGGAGAATGTGCGGGATATCTGAAACCTACCAAGTTCTTCCCAAAAAAAAGAAAAAGAAGTTCTCTTGGCTTCTGCTGGTGTCAGTATCTTAAACTGGATCATACTTCTAAGGCTGGATGTTTTATAACGATCACAGTCTGACGCTGAAGGTAGGTATATTGCAATATAGTAATCCCAGTCTAAGCTGAAGGTAGAACCTCTTCTACTGAGATGTCTTCCTCTAATAAAACAAAGTAAAAAAATATTACAAAATAAGATATTAAGGTGAAACAAGATCAACCTTATTTATTTTTCTTGTAGCTGAGTATGCAAATCTGTCCTCACTTCATTGACAAGTGTTCAGATAGAGACTATTAGGTAAAATAAGACAGAGAAATAACAGTGACAGGTAAAGTGAATGGTGTTTGGAGATGGATTTAATTACCCAGTGTATAATAACTTCCTTTAACTGCTATCTTTTTTGTTGGCTTATTAAGGAATACACAAGACCTAAAGTGCCCTGTTCTATATTATCATAATTTTAGCCATGTGTTAAGGGAGATAATAAAATTTTGGATCTTTCAGGTTAGCATTTTATGCCTGAGGCCCCACATGTTGTGGGAACAAAAAGAACAATATGTTCGTGGCTGCCATTTTAAAGCAAAATCCCTTACCAAGGGAGAAATCACAGGGGGGTGGGCTTGTACTAGATGGCCTTCAAAGGTCTCTTCCAGCCGAAACTATTCTATGAGTCCATAAAATTGAATCCTAATTCAAGCCTTATGACGACCAGATCCTGGATCTGGCTGGCTGGGGCATATCTGCCCTGAGGCCAAGGTTTGGCATCCCACCACTTACAGCATTGCTTATCAGGTCATCCAAACCTCCTCCCACTCGTTCCTGTCCCTACAACAGAGTGCTACCTCCGGTTGCTTAGGCACAACTGTTTGCTCTCCTGTTGCAAAGAGCTGGTAGGAATCTCATGAGTTTGCCTTAATGCTTTTGTGATGGTTGAGCCAACAGTGTTAAACAATGATAGAATGACAACCTGTAAATGCTGCTTTGGAACAAACCCAGATTGAATTTATTTACCTCACAGAAGTGCTCACTCTCAGATTGTAAGGACAACTTTTTAACACAGCAAGTATTGCTCTGAAAATTTGATACTCTAAATCTCTGTGTTCTTACTGTGTGTGAATGGTTGTTGAAATCTCTAATTCATAGTTTAATGGGTTTTCTACTTCTGAATGTACTTAAAAACAAACATATGTGTGTTCATATATGCAGATGTGTTTGCATGTACATACATATATGTGTTTGCATATATATATAGATCTGTATAAGCAGAAATACCTCTACAGCCTTCTGTGGAGATTAGATATGAGTTTGTGTCTTTCTGATTTTACATCACAAATGTATGCATACCCTGACGCTTTTCCTCCCAACACTGTGTTGCTTTTACCATTAGACCGATCTTATCCATCCTCTCCAATTTTGACTTGATGCACATAATCTAGAAAATGATCCTGAACATCTTTAAGAACCACATTGGACTTCAGCCTGTGAGTTTGCATGGAAAGTAATATTTCTGCTTTCAATTTGGAGACTTCCTTTGGTCTGGTGGCAAGTCTAGAGTATAGCTGCAGAGACCTAAGCTGAATCTGTACTTGCTAACCCAACTCTCAGCCCAACAGAGGTGCTTAAACTGGTTCAAGAAGTGCTACATCCTAACTGCTGAGTCCTGCTAAGATGGCAACTGCATCTGAACTACTGGTTTGCCTGCATGCATCTTAATCTGGCCACTGTCGCAAGAGAGAACAAAAAAGGTTTTTACAAATACATTAACAACAAAAACAGAGCCAGGGAGAATCTCCACCATTTCTTGGATGTGGAGGGGAAGATTGTCAACAAGGATGAGGAGGAGGCTGAGGTACTTAATGCCTTTTTTGCCTCACTCTTTAATACTAAAACCAGTCACCCTCAGGGTATTCAGCCTCCTGAGCTGGAAGACAGGGATGGAGAGCAGAATAAACCCCCGGTAATCCAAGAGGAAGCAGTTAGTGACCTGCTACACCAACTGGACAGTCATGTCTATGGCGCCAGATAGGATCCACCTGAGAAGGCTGAGGGAGCTCGCAGAGGAGCTTGCCAAGCCACTCTCCATCATTTATCAGCGGTCCTGGTCAATGGGGGACGTCCCAGATGACTGGAGGCTTGCCAATGTGACACCCATCTACAAGAAGGGCCAGAAGGAGGATCCAGACAACTATAAGCCTGTCAGTGTGACCTCAGTGCCAGGAAAGATCATGGAACAGTTCATCCTGAGTGCACTCACATGGCATGTGAAGGACAACCAGGGGATCAGGCCCAGCCAGCATGGGTTCATGAAAGGCAGGTTCTGTTTGACCAACCTGATCTCCTTTTACAAACAGGTGACCCGCCTGGTGGATGAAAGAAAGGCTGTGGATGTTGTCTACTTGGACTTTAGTAAGGCCTTTGACACAGTCTCCCACAGCACTCTGCTAGAGAAACTGGCAGCCCATGGCTTAGACAGGCGTACTCTTCGCTGGATTAAAAACTGTCTGGATGGCCAAGCCCAGAGAGTTGTGGTGAATGGCGTTAAATCCAGCTGGTAGCAGTCTCAAGCGATGTTCCTCAGGGCTCAGTTTTGGGGTCAGCCTTGTTTAATATCTTTATTGATGATCTGGACGAGGGGATTGAGTGCACCCTCAGTAAGTTTGCAGATGACACCAAATTAAGCAGCAGTGTTGATCTGCTTGAGGGTAGGAAGGCTCTGCAGAGAGATCTGGACAGACTGGATCGATGGGCTGAAGCC
>VFFE01007008.1:1801695-1826393 GCA_008921705.1 Burhinus oedicnemus
GTTAGTGCCATAGTTTCAGGCTTTGTAGAAATGTCTTTTGTTTTTTTTCAAGCAAAGGGCTTTCCCCACAGGACTAATCCACAGGACTGTACCTCAGCAAAAGAAGTGGATGAAATTCTGAACTCCTGGAGAACAAAAGGAGACACCCCGTTCTCTTCCAGGGGTACAAGATTTTACTCAAAAAGTCTGAGCTGGCCTATGCTGGGCAGGAGCCAGGAGACATGGGAGCTGAACGCACTCCCTGCCTTCTGAAACCAGAGCTGAAAGGTGGCCTGTTTTACTTCCATTTCAGTTCTGATCAGATAATTTAGATGCGTCTCATACTCTCTAAACACTGTTTCAAAGAACTTTGCTGGTTCCCAAGCCAAACTGTCTCTGATTACACATTGGAAAAGTAGGACCTCAGCTCCTGGAAAATCGTGGAAGGTAATGACTGAAATGGGGATACAGAATTGCTCACTAGTAGGTGTGGAGTTAGAACTACAATTCTTATTACTTTTACTTGTCTAAATCTGTGTTTGTGCTACTGACTTACCTTCTGAGACTGCACAGGAAAGGGGATGTGGGGCAAAGTCGCATGTCTTAGAATTTGGGTTGTCCCCACCAGTCACAGTGACTGGAAATGGAAATGAAAAAGGAAAGCTGATGATCTGTTATAGTTAATTGGCCTCACATGCAACTGGAACATCTGCTATGCACCTCCTTCATATCAGTTTTCATTTGACCTCTCCCCCCCTATCTGCCAGTATATTAAGTCAGAGAGGAATGATGGCGCTCTACACTGTGTGTTACTGTGAGACTAGATTAGTGTGCTTGGGTCTGTGAATAAAGGAATATAGGGATCCCTGGAAAAGAGACATGGGGTCTGTAAGGACTCACGGGCCTGTAAGGACTTGCTAGTCTGGAAGAAAAACTAACTGTGGATAGTTCAGCTATACAGCAGCCAAATATAATACAGATCTAGACAATTTATTCAGAAGACATAAGCACTGAGAAGAAAGAAATTTAGGATGATTTAAAACAATCATGATATACACTGTAGAAGTACCAAAGCCAAGACTGACTGTGGTGATCAGCAGTTTTCTCATGACAGGAGAATGAAGAATCATGCACTTGGTTTTAGTCATCGCATACTTGATCTAGAACTGTTCTGAAGTAGAAGTGAACATTACTGAAACATGCTCAGAGAAAGAGACAACTCAGAGGCTGAGATCAGGACACTGAATCCAAATCTCCTGGTCATCGTCACATTGCCTTTCAGAGGAGACATCTGAGAGCTGGCAGAGGTTGTCATTGGTTGACCCCAAACACCTATCAGGCATTTGCAGATGCAGGTGTGGCCCAGCCTGAACAATTGAATGCCTTTCTCCCATCAAAGCCCAACTGAAATTTAAAAACGAGAAGTGGTAACCCCTATACTGTTGCAGAGCCTGGCCTGGTAGGCTTCCTCTGCATGTGCTTCACATCCTCCCAGCCTAGAGACTCTTGACAAAATACAGCTGAGGCACTTTTCCTCTTAAAATTATATTACCAGGATACATGGGAATTTTTAAAAGGGACTTGCTTCTAAAGTACTGCCCTAGGAAATGAGCAGGCTTTCAAAGTGCAGTTCTCCAACTCAGAAATTAAAAGCCATATCTGCCACTTCTTGTGTATGTTTCCCAGACATCAATATTTGGATACATTTGTAGTTCTTCCTGTGAAAGATTTTTTCCTAAATACAGGATTCATGAAACCAAGAAGAGAGAACATGACCGTGCATTCTAGTTGGTGTCTACAGTATTCACTCTGATAAAGGGAAATTGTTTCCAGAATCATTACTATTGTTTTTAACTTAATCATAGCTTCAATGTAAAATATAGAAAAGGTTATAGTATTGTAAGCAAGTAATCTTTGCCCAGGTACAGTAAAAACAAAAAAAATAAGCTGAGCTTAATTTTTTGCTCACCAACATAGGTGCTTTGTCTGAGCTCTGGCTGCTGGCAGGTGAGGGATGGATGGTGCCTGCCTGGAACTCCAGCTGTACCCTCAGCATCAGTGGGTGTAGAGTGACCATTTGGGTGTTCACGGGTTAGCTGTGAAAAGTAAGGTCCAGATCAGCATAAGGTTAAAGCAGAAGTCACTGGGAAAACCTAAGCGTAATACTCTGGCTCCCAAACCTCTGCTCAGATCAAGCACAACGGCTCGTATATGTGTGTATGTTGAAAATAGACAACTGTGTAAATATCCTTCACTCCTCAAATGCCTCTCTTACCTCAGAGCTGTTATGGTGTCACCAGAAAAATAGTTTAAATGCGTCCTTTTTCCTTTGAACATCTGATGAGAAGATAATAACCCTGAGCTGGCTACAGCAATAAGTTTATATATCCAAATAAACTGCTTTATCTTTCCATCATAATATTTGTTCTTTCTGTAGTTTTACATATCTGTTATTCCTTGTAGAAACAAGGGAGGCTATTTAGGGAGTTTGTAGTAACATCTTTCTTATTTGCCAGATGAGAAGTTAAGTGAGAAATTAAGAAGCGTGGAACAAAGCAAATAGGAATGGAATGAAGAATTTGTGTTAAATCTTCTTTCTGCCACAAAGATTTCAGATTTCTCCATAAATCTTAGAGCTTTAAAGAATGCTCTGACTGTAAACAGTGAACACTGTTAATTTACTAGGTGTACCCACCCAAAGCGCAAGAAACTAATCACAAACCCCTCAGTTGATCTGATGTTGGATCTGGAAGATGTCTGAGACTTGCTAGCAAGTTCTTTGGGATCATATTTATCTAAATTAAAAAGTTAGCAAAATTCTCCATGCTGCAGGACTATTGCCCTGCTAGTCAAGAGCCAAATCCGTAATATGATCAGGAGACTTCATACAGCTAATTTTCTGCAGTTGGCCTGACCTCTTCTCTACTCCCCTCTTCCATCTATGCAAAGCAGACTCAGTGGCAAGCCTTCTGTTTAATGCTCCTGGAGGCTACCTGAGCTGCCTTTTGTGCCAGCTGTAGCCCATGGGACTGGTGCTAACCATCCACAGCCGATCTAGAGTACCTCTTGCAGCCTGTAATTGAATTATTCTCAGATGGGTTTGCTGTTTTTCCAGTGGACGAAGGGACTGAGTTATTTCCATTTAAGTTGATGGTGTCTCTGTGATGGTAAAAATGGAAATTTGGTTTTGTGTCAACTGAGGTCAGTGGTTTTGTGCATGAGTTTATGAATTTTATCAAGAGTAAGGTGACTGAGATTAAAAACAAGGGTCAAGCCAAATACTCGATATTAGCCTTTTAAGATCTTGTAACCATGTTTATTAAAAACTCATTAATACATAACTGCATTAAGATACTGTAGCTACTTAATTGTTCTTAATACCAGCTGCCAAAAATCACACAGCCTTTAACAGGGTCTGGATGGACCCTTAGCAGTCACAAATGGTAACGTCATAAGGTTATTTTAACCAGAAAGGCTGTAAGTGTGGCTGTTTGCTGTGTTGATTCTTGTGCTTGATTCCCTCTGAAGAGAGAAGTCATCGAGCAGCTTCTGTGCTCAGGGAGAGCCAGCTGAAGCGGGAGGGTAAATTCCTGCCTCTTTTTGTTTGCCTGTTTTCCTCCTTGTGTGATAACTAGTTGTTAAATAAGGGAAGCTTCAGATGTCTTATCACATTATGAGTGCTGCAGTTGAAAATGCTGCGATGGGCAAACCTCACAAGATGAGAGGTTAGTATTACTTAGGGATAAGCAAGAAAGATGATTGCAGTTGAACTAGTCAAATTTGAAAGGGCAATGAATAGTATTAAGCCTAGAGGGTAAAAGAGAGTTGCTCCTAATGGAAGTCAGCGGAGTGAAATTCTCATCACACTGAGCAGATATACAAGACTGAAAAGGGAGGTTAACAGAGAGCACAAAGCAACTGTGAAATATAACTGCAGTTAATCCGACCAAAGTGAGCTTAATTAGACTAACTAACTACTCAATTTTCCTTGGCATTCATTTGAACATTAGACCTAGCATTGGAAATTAGTGGCTAAAATTTTACATAGTGTCTTGGACTTTTGTTGTTGTTTTGTGAAGAGGAAGAGGGAGAGGAAAGTCGAATGCCTTTCTGAAAACAGAATGAAGACACAATCGTTGACAGTCATTGAGAACAACTGGGTGGAGGAAGGGGGTGAATAGATCCTTACAGACTGAAGACAGTTTTGTAAGGGGATAATGTTCTGATGTCTGATTAAGGGGTGGAGGGGAGATGTTTTAAATTATAGAGCACGAAGCATAGGAAGCAGCATCATGGCAGGAAAAGAAATTATTATCTCGCTTTGGACTTGTAGTGATTTGAAAGTCACTTGTACAGAGGATACTTTTGTTGTATTTGCTGCACTGGTATAGCGGGATACAAAAGAGTTTCATTGCACGTATGAACTGGGTGTCTGCTTCAAACCCAGTGTGTGGCTGGAAGCTCAGAAAGGCTTTCCGAGCCCTGCATCTACTGTCTTGATGGAATCATAGCAAAAACTTTAAGGTCTCCCACGCCTTGACTGGTAGTGATAGTCCCTTGTGGGTGGCTAGAAGAAGCAGTTCTGAATGCTAGAGTGAGTGGCGCTTGTGCTAGGATAGCTGAGGTTCCTACTGGTTTTCCTAATTGCAAGTGAGGGCTGTCTAAAAATATATATATATTTTTTTAAAAAGCTAACTATCTTTCTCCAGTGTTTTCAAACAGGATGTGTTAAAACTGCTAAATTTTGTGGATTTGTATCCAGAGTCAGTGTAATGGCATGGAGGATCAAGACTGACAGTTACTTGCAAATACGTAGCTAATTGTAGAATAAACTGAGAGATGAACAAGGAAAGTCCCAAGCACGGATCTGTTTGGCGCTCACTGAATAAGTATCTCATCAGTTGCCTCTATGTGCTTGAACTTCATCCAAATTGCCACTGTTTCCAAGCTACAGCTTTAATTAGGGTTTGCTGAGAAACACACTGTTTTGTCCAGTGCTCACAAACATGAGCGGCTTAAAATAAATAAATAAAGGAAGGAAGCTATACTTAATATCCATAGCATGAAACCGCTTTTGTGGTCATGCCACAATCTGACAGGGTCAACTGGCAAATGGACAAAAGCAGTGGATATTAGAGCCTTTGCCAGCACTACTTAACACATTTTTTTCTGTCAAGGGAAATGGTCATGATCTCTCATCCGCAGGAAAACTGTTACCACTTGCAGTATGTAGTAGCCATCACCTTTTACTGTGTTATATTTAAGGGGAAGTAATATTGGAAATAATATTTGTCCACAGAAAAGTGGGAGGTTGGAAGAAACGGCTGTTGCTCTGAGGCAGATTTCTGGTTAAAGAAAGAAACAAGTTGTGATACTTGTGTCAGGGCTCCAGCTCTTAAAAATTCAGCTATTGAGAACAACAGACATGTTACTTTACTCACCTTGGGGAACCTTGAAATTACAAGAACAGTTGGTAGGCTGTCAAAAAAATGCTGATGACCTTTATCAGAAGACTATCTGAGATGGGAGGTTAAAATGGATAAAATTCTGAGGGCAGGTAGTCAAAGTTAAAATGAAAACTGCAGCGAGTGCCAGAGACGTTCAGTACAAATGGTGAAGGTGTATGTGGGGAGGAAACCAAGTACTCTGTTAGAGCTGGCAAGAAGTTTCCTTTGGGAAATGATGAGTTGCAGTGATGGTCTCGGTTTCACGTAACTGATAGGGTCAACTTGCGAATAGTGCTGCAGAAGGCAAAAACAAATTACTTGGACTGAGCAAAACAAATATTTGTTGTCAAGTGTCAGATTAGACAGTTGTTTAAATTAATTTGACCTCCACACTTTTATTTCTTCAGATACCACCTCCTCAGTACTCAGCAGATTTGATTTTACAGGCAGCTCTGAGGAGCCTTTGTCCTTAAATCTGAAAGGACTGCATGTCCAGTACGTGTATCACACTACTTTGTGGGAAAACAACCTCATTAATCACAGGACTGCCAAAAACAGGGTCACAAGCAGAGCACCTGGGTGATTGATCCAATACGAGCGGGGACTAACACAATTCCCACCCCACAGAGCTCAAGAACTAGAGATGTGTGAAGTATTGCACAAGAAGAGGTAGAACCTGCAGACTGAAGTAACAGTAAATTCCACTTTTGTTCTATGTACTCTGGAACGGGGAGTGGAGCTAGACTATACCCCACTGAACTGCTCTGGGAGGTTACGAGTGCAAGGTAAGGAAGAAGGTAAGAGGGCTGTTTGTCTTGAAACTGGTTTTAGAAGACAGTCCATGAGAGGAAAGACTGTGAGACTGGGAAGTGTGTGTGTGGGGTTTTTTGTTTGTTTTTTTTTTGGGGGTGGGGGCAGTTCTGTGTTTGGTTGTTTTTATTTTTTTTTGTTTGGGATTTTTTTTTATTTTTATTGATCTGCCATACCAGATCGCTTTTTTGAAGAATGAGGTGGAATCAGTTCATAACAGACTTATCAAATGAAATCAAAATTTCCTCCTACCCAGGATTGCTCAAGGATGCTTGTTACTTCGTATTTGTAACTAGTTTAAGAGTCTGCGCGTGGGAGTTCTGACAAAGATGTATACTTTCTTGACTCAGGCTTTTCTTGCAGTGAGTAATATAAAAACTACTCTTTGTGTCTCTTTCTTCTCTGGACTTGTGTTTAAAGTTCCGGTAAATAACAGTTGAAATCACATGGACATATACTAGAAAAACACATTTGTATACACACAGACCTAGATTGTGTGTGTGTGTTAAGATTTACTACAAGTCTATTTCTCTGCTCTCTCTTGAGAAGAGTGGGAGGAAAGAGAAACACATCAGGAAAAACTATTTCAGACTTCGAACAAAGCATGTTCTAAAGTTCTTGGTTAAAAAGCAGAAGCCCGCTATTAATTTTCTGTTCAGACACAAAACAGATTAGAACATTTCTTTCCAGAAAGATGGAATTGGCTTAATTTATTGATGCTGAATTCATTGGGAGGGAGTGGAAATGAATTAAGACCATATTTTACCTGAGAGAAAGGTACTTGTCTGGCTTTGCGTACTTTGAAAATGCTGATAAACTGATGCATTTGAAAGACTTGATTCTTTTATTCCTCTCCTCTCTTATGCAACACTTGCATTCCCTCAGCCTATAGGCTCTTTGAAGGAGGGTTCATCAGCTGATGAAACCTGTTCACAGGACCCTGTGTTGTCATGACAGGCTGTTTCTCCCTTTAGCAGCTAAACACAGTCCGACTGTAATGCAAAGAAGTACACAATTGGTGGATTAATTTGCAGGCAGGTCAGATAAGTATTGTTTGCTAATACTTAGTTTAGTGTCTCTGTTTAGCTATTCTCTGGCAGAGTGTGCAAAAGGCAGGATTTTCTGTTGAAAATGTGAGATAAGACCTATTTTTGTCCAGTTTGTTACAGCACAATTTGCTCATCAGTTCAGCCCCTAAGCAATATGCACTTTGAGTTGCTCATTGAAGAGTGGACTCACTCTCGTAGTAACCACCAAAGCCTTTTCCTGCACTCTCACAACAGTGGCTCCCGTTCGAAGGCAGGGCTTGCTCTCTCGCTGTGTGCCTCCTTGGGTCAGAGAGCAAGCACACAACACTACGGCTGGAGAGAAGAGGGAAATGCCAATGCTGGTCATGGTCCACCTGCACTGACTGCATTCTCCCAAGTTTGCATGAGCTCAGGTTCCCAGGGACACTGTCTCAATCTCCCTCCTTCGTGCTGTTCATATAATTTCTGGAGGGCAAATGAGGAGAAAGCACTTCTCTAAAAAATCCACGGGACTTTGACATTGCTATTGGGAGTATTAGCATGTCGCATCTCCATCTCTTAAGACAATAAATCTGACCCTTATCTGCTTTTCTACACAAATTTCCTCTTCTTAGGAACAGGAGGAAAGGCACCGTCTACTGCAGTGATTGGTTCAGATTAGTTGTGCTAGTAGACTCAATCATTTGACGTTCATTCAAGGAAGGTCAAAATACAGACTAAGTAGGATGAAACTCTACAGCCACTAGTACATAGGGAGCTGGACTAGAGCTACCGGTCCGTTTGCTCAACAATCCAGGAATGGGCTGCTGAAGTGATGGTCTTCTGGTGATTGTAGACCAAAGCCATATTGTAGAAACTTATTTGTGATGGCAGTCACAAATAAAGTCAACAGGGCTACTTGTGAGAGGACGATGCTTTCCCCGTGAAAGAGGGTTTCACAGGGAGATTCTTTTGCCAAGTAATCCAAACTCCATTAAGTGCAACATTCCTTTAAATAAATAACATATTAGAGGCGATTCTGGGGATGTACTCTACAGAAATCTGAAGAAGCTATGTTGAATCACTGATGTCTAAGCAAGTGTCTCACTTGGGCGGACAGAGGAAACGGGCTCTTACAATGCATCTTCTTCTTTGTTTTGATCTTTTTGCAGGCAATCCTGGGTTTACGTTGATGTAACCTGAGGGGACACAGTTTGGCCCTGACTTATTTTCATATGTAAAATAAAAATCCAAATGACATACTGCTTAAAGTAGCCTGTGTACCGGGTTGACAATTAGACCGTTGGGGTCTTTTAGCCACCTCCTCTCAACAAATGATCTTCAGTTTCATGACTTGTGTTTGAAAATGTGATTTGATCTGACCAGTTTATATGACAGCAATAAGGCAAATCATTAAAAGGGCTTTAAAAAACTGGCTTTAAGCACTACTTTGATGGTACACAATACCCAGTAAAATACTCTTACACTACAGTCTGTATATAAGGTAAAGCCCTGACGTGGAAATTAAGCAGTGACTATATGGCTGTTTAAGTTTATCCTCTATGTTTCAAATCGATGAATTTAGTAGTGTAAATAACTGGATGATAAGTAATTGAGATGGAATGATCTACAGCAGAAGAGCCTGTAAATGAAAGTTTCATTAGGGCTGCAATCAAACCTTTAGATAAGATGCTGTCTGTAAAGCAATGGAAGCAAAAATGTGACAACTGCATGTGCTAGATCATAACCAGAACTCAAGGCTACCTCAGCTGCTTAGAGTTGAAGGTTGGATAATTGCCTTCACTGTGTTTGGCTCTGCCTTTGAATGAAATGGTAAAAGTAGAGTAGTGTTCAATGCTGTGCAGAACACAACACTGTAGGAACACAGAACATAACATTATTTTGAGTAGGTAGAATGACCTGACATCCAAATAGCTCATAGCCTCAAAAAGCATTTACTTATCTTGTTTTTCGAGGTCTTCTTTTGGAGTGAGAATTACTTTTAAAGGCTAAAAGGGCTATATCTTTTTGATTACTGGGTACAAAATGTGAGTAAAGTGTATATATGCCAGGATTACAATGTAAGTGCTTTCAACATATTGGCTGGTTTTGTGTGGTTTTGGTTGTTTGGGTTTTTTCTGTTTAAAGCAAATGGAATAGAAATGCAAGTGTACTGTGTATTTATGTGGTAGTAAGCAGGCTTCTTGGCAATACCAGCAGGTTCTGGAATTCTCAAAGGTCAGGCATAAAGTGCAGGATTTGGTTTACCAAGGGTTATTGTGCATCACCTTTCTACAGCTGCTTACTGATCTTCTTGTCCTGATTTCTCCTACACTGTAGCAGCAATACAGAGTAGGAGAGTTGTGGTTGGTTGGTTGACTTTACAATCTTGACTCTTTCTTGCTATGGGATAACTGTCACTTGTGTAGGCTGCCACACGCAATAAACTCCTGAAAGGCTGGAGGAAAGAGAAGGGCAGAACAGCCTGTAGATCCTTTGAGATTAGGGTTCCCTTTGCAGTATATGACCAATGTTATTGGCCAAACAAGCTCAGTTTCTGCAAAAAATGTGGAAAGTTCTCTGAAGCATTAATTCCAAGCAGCATCTGAGGATGGTCTCTCTGGATGCACCAGGAACACTTAACACATGCAGGCACAACTAGGGAATGGGCGTTATTGTTGCTGACTTGATGAGAGTAGCGGTTATATGGACTGCTCACATTACTAACACTATATTGCCACAGGCTCTTCATAATTTTCCTGGACATTCATTACCTTAACAGACACATAGTGGAAAGATGCGGGACACTGGTTGGTCATCCTCCAGGGGGCTGGTGGCTCACATGGGCAGATCTGGAAGGTAGGTGGGAGGATTCAATTAATTCTCTCCATGTATAAGTATCCACTGCTGTATTCTGTGGCTTGGAAAGCCGACTTGCAACTCACAGTCTCTCACTGTTTGCATCAGAACTATCAGGAATTTTTTTAATCAGATATGAAGATCTACTGCAAAACTTCACTTTTGTTGTTGAGCACAAGGCTTTGAGGAATGTGAAGGTTTAGTTCATTGATGTCACCTGGAAAGGATTTCAGACTGTCCTCCTTAAACATGAAACTTGCTACAGATTGAAACAGCAAATGTATTTTACTTCCATTAACTTTCCTCTAAAAACATGTATCTAATGAACTCTCTTCAAGTGTATTCCAAATCTAAACAAATGTTTGCTTATTTCTGTTAGGGAACCACCTAGTTTGCTGAAAGCAAAATGGAAATCCATTTGGCATATAAATAAGAGAAAACATCACAAGCTTTTTGCTTTGCCAAGATGAAAGAGGACACGTTGTCCCAATGCTTTTGCATATGGGCCTTGGCCAAGGGGGAAATACAGCAAAAAGACAAACTGGTTTTAAAATGCTCTAGAAAACAGAAAACAAGAGATTGGTATTAATGGATCTCCTTGGATTTTTTTTACAGTCACTTACTTGTCTTATTTATACAAACCGCTGTAATGGAAATATTAGTATATTAGCAGAGAGCATTGGATTTGAGATGTATCAGAGGAGTAATGGCAAATGCATCCCTAAGGTATCATACAAAGGTTCCTGGGCAGGTGGAAGGCACTGATTCTGACCTTTGGTTATGGGGAGAAGTGCACGTTTCTAGGACGTAACCTTTTTTTTTTTTTCTTGACTTCTTACACAGAACAGCAAATAAGGAAAGTGTGCTCTTGGTAGGGGGGGGGTGGTGGTGGAATATAGTCTCTAATGTTCAGGGAGAAAGTGAATAAGGTGTTATCATCCCTTCATGTTTGAACCCTGCACAGGTAACGTAGTGCTTATGGAACAGTTTGTCCTTGTTGGAAATTCTGTTTATAAATGGTCCACTGTGCAGCAATGGACATAACTTCAAAAACTGGATCTTGCAAATAAAAATTTCTTGGGCAAATAATTGCATGCTGTAAACTTACACATGCAAAGGCTTTGGCTAAGAAGTTGTCTTGCTTCTTGAAAACCATAACAAAATGAAAAGAACGCAGTTGTGTCAAGTCCCGTGTTTTGGGACAATCATGCAATTACACTTAGCCTGTCTTCTGGATTGGCAGTTTGGGTGCTAATCTCAGTCAATTTATCTGCTTAATATGAAAACTTAAAATAAAAACTTTCTCTCCCTAGCCCCAGTTTTAAGCATGTTACTGCAGTCACTACAGACAAGAAGGTTGTGCAAGGCTTCCTGTGTCCATGTGCTGTCTCTGTATGTATGAGTGTACATCCCATTTGGGGTAAAGCAACTTGTTTGCTATGCTAATTTTTAGTGACTTCTTAATTACTACTTTTAATAGATTGATCTTATTTTAGTGAGAGTGTGTTAACAGGCAGCTCTGCCTCACAGTTCTGTAAATTCCTAGAAGCTTCTCGGTTCCATTTGCACAACGATGAGACTTGTTGCTTAGTGACCAAGGTAAATAAATGCCCTGACTAAAACAAATGAGATTTCAGAACAAATGATGAATTAGTGTACTAATTTCTCAGCTATTTTAGTACCATCTAAAGAAGGTGCATAAATAAATAGCCGCTGAATATACTTTATTTTAACAAATTAAGACTGTCTATGTTCTTTTTCTAAGTGACACTTAACACAACTTAGGAAATTAATAGCAGTAGTGAAAATAAAACTAATCTCGGGAAGCATCCAGAGAGTCACCTACTCTTTGTTCCTGAGCCCCTTATTCCTTGCTTTTCTCCCACAAGCAGTTACATCAGAGTCAAGAGGGTTACTTGTGCACCTAAATCAGTGACACAGTCCTTTCCAAATGAGTGCACACATCTTTTTCCTCTGCTGCGCAAGTCTGAGGTTGCCTAACACCATCATTGGATCTCTGTTCCCATTACTATATGTAAATATTAAAATATGGGTAAGTGATTCAACTTTCTAGAGGTTATACAGTGACTATATGTTGCTAGGTGGAAATAAGCCTTCTCTAACAGCTTTATTTCTACTTTTCCTTACACCCCTCCCTTGCTTGCCTTGGGCTGAGCTAGGTGATCCAAAATGCTGTAAGAGAAAGAGAAGTGACATGCACAAGACTAAAGGAATTTTTGTCTCCAGTACCAACCCACTGCAGGATGATAGTTAAACAAAGGCTGAAGCCTTCAAAGCACAGGTCAAGAAGAAGAAAAAGGTTCAGATGCCTGTGAAAACAAAGGGCCCAAACAGAACTGTGCTTTAGCTTACACAATAAATGTTACATGACCTTAAAGATCATCTAGTTCCAACCCCCTTGCCCAGGCAAGGACACCTCCCACTAGACCAGATTTTTCAAAGCCCCATCCAGCCTGGCCTTGAACACTGCCAGGGATGGGGCATCCACAACTTCTCCAAGCAACCTGTTCCAGTGCCTCACCACTCTCACAGTAAAGAATTTCTTCCTAATAGCTAATCTAAACCTACCCTCTTTCAGTTTAAAACCATTACTCCTCATCCTATCACTACACTCCCTGATAAAGAGCTCGTCCCCATCTTTCCTGTAGCCCCCTTTAGGTACTGGAAGGCTGCTCTAAGGTCTCCCTGGAGCCTTCTCTTCTCCAGGCTGAACAAGCCCAAATCTCTCAGCCTGTCCTCATAGCAGAGGTGCTCCAGCCCTCTGATCATCTTCATGGCCTACTCTGGACACGCTCCAACAGGTCCATGTCCTTCTCGTGTTGGTGGCTCCAGAGCTGGACACAGTATTCCAGGTGAGGTCTCACGAGTAGCAGGGCAGAATCACCTCCCTCGACCTGCTGTTACTAACACAAATGTTACTGATGGTCAGGCTGTACTAATTTCTTCTCATATTAGCTTTCTTACGGAGGGGACCATTTCTGTCTTGCTGTTGCGTCTGATGAGCTTGCTTTAGGAAAAGTATTATACAATGGATCTATTAGTGACAGCAGGAGACTGAGCAAAAGGTCTCAGGAGGTATTTTTGTTCCTGTATTCACTTTGTTTTTCTTCTCCTTCCCTCAGTGTTTTTATTTATGGAACAATCAAGTCTGCATGGCACTCGGGGCACCATGGAAGGGCTGGAGGTACTTTGCTGTTCTGAAGGAAAATTTAATTTCTTCAGGCACAAGATCCCTCTTGAGATGCCTGAAAGTATACTGAATGGATTTAAAGTCTTATTCTCCTCTGCTTTATGTTTTTGGGTTTTTTTAGTTTTGTTGTTGTTGTTGTTGCCAGTTTTCTCCAAGTAGGATGTAATAAATAATAATAATCCCTACCCCATTAATAGCAGGGTGATCTCTAGTTCACAGTCTAAACAGAAATATATCTGTACTTCTGCATTAATTTCATATGCTTTCATTAACTTCAGGGTCAGTCAGCTTATTTTTTCTAATTTATGATATTTTCATTTTTAGCATCAATCTCTTCCTGTCTTTGGGCCCAGATCAGATAAGATTCTTATTTATACACCTTTTATTATATAATTTTTATTATTTTTTTTAAATAAGCCTTTCCTGAAAAACATCAGGTCTCAAGTGATTGTACCAAACAATTGGGAGAGACCAGAAAGAGAGGATGTGACAAAGCAGGATCAGGGTGTATGCAGCACAGTCACCAGATGAAGGGACCTGAGTATTCTTGTTATCCCAGCACTTGCAAAGCTGCATCTATAGTGGTGTGTCTAGTTTTGGGCCACACAGTATGAGGAAGACATTGACAAACTTGAGAGGGTTCAATGGAAGGCCAGTCAGTTGGTTGGGGGCTGGAGTACGTGATGATAGATTCAAAAACTCAGCTGGACAAGGCCCTGAGCAATGTGATAGTTAGATGATGTCTAGAGGTGACTTTGAACCTGACTTATTCTATAATTCTGTGATTTATGCAATCCAAATAAACAGGATAACTTCTAGCACGCTCTATTTGTTGTCCAAAATGTTTACAGTAAATGGTGAAGTAGAAGAAATGGGTTTAAGGTTTAATGGTTTTAAGGAAACTGGGAGACACTAGGTAAAGTCCTCAAAGGTGAAAACCAGGGGCTTTGGCTTGATGCAGTGTAAAGACAGAAGGCAAAAGCTCTTAGAGAAGAATAGCTGTGCTTAGAGCACACTTTTTGGGGTGCTTCAGAGGGGTTCAATGGGTGGAGATGAGTGAATGTATTGGTCTGTAGAAAAGGAGCCTTTGGGAATTACAGTCAAAGAAAGGAATTGAAATTCTAGAATTTCTGGATATCATATTATTTCTTCTGATGCCCAAATGTAAACATTTCATCCTATCATTTGGCTACTGACTCTGTTAACTGTGTAAATTATATATATACATATATTACTATTATTGCAAGTCACATTGCTAATGATTTAATGTGATACAGTGTTGAACGTGCCTTTTCTAGGTGTGCCTTTGTTCCTCTTTTTGGTTTGCATTTATATACACTAGGCCATGAAGAAATTCTTGTGCTGAGCTACAAGGCTACATTAAATTATGAGCAGACATCTTTTACTGGCAAGGTAACTAAACGAAAAATCACAGAATCACTGGGGTTGGAAGGGGCCTCTGGAGATCATCTAGTCCAACTAAGAAAGTAGTATCTAGCAGTGATGATAATTAGCATAATTCTCACCATATATCTGGGAATGCTAACTATCCCATTAGTCTGGTTCAACAAATTATTGATTGAAAGCAGCCTGAAGTTTGGATTCAGACTTCTGATTCACAGCAAGTCATGTCTGGTGAGATGAAGCGACCACTAGAGCATGTGTTCCCTCACGTTCTGGAAACGGTCCAGTTCATATCCAAATTCCAGTGCCCAGTTCTGCTGTAAACAAACATCTTCATTAATTTTCTTAAGAAAAGCCTGATATATGCCTTGCTAATCCTCTTGTCAGGATTTTTTTCCTGTCAAATAATGGATCTTGGCAAAGTTGAGGCTTATTGCACACTTTGTTCCATCTTTTTTGTCCTTGTTTTGGCAAAAGAATTGAGCTATTTCTAAACATTGGAAATCCCTTCTTGTCTCAATTTTATTACACAGCCTAAAAATTAATGAGTAAGGCTGCTCCTGAAGCAGCATTGGCATATGTTTCATCCACGAGCTATCCACAAGCTCAGAGGCCTTTTTTGTTTGTTTCTTTTTCACCAGACCTCATTTATTCTGAAAACCCTGTAGCTTTGTCTGGAAGGCATCAAATCCCATTAAAAAAACCATACCAAACCCTAAACCAAAAAACCACACTTGGATTTCCCAAATTTCATGTCACACTCGGGTAGCAGCTTAACTACAAGTTAAACGTTTGTGAAGTTGTCATGACCTGTGTGATCACTGTCCCTCGCCTCTTGGCAGGCTGGGTTCAGGCAGAGGGGTGCAGTGTGGGCACGCTGCCTTGTGTCACGAGCACAGACCCCAGAAGCCTGTGCCGTTCTTCAGCTCAGCAGCCCCTGCCCCAATACGTGTGCACACACACACAGACTGCCAGACCTTCCAGGGTGTAGGTACACATGTGTACACACACATGTGCTTAATCAGGTTTTCTAAGATGAACTTGATAGTGTTCGTAGCACAGAGAAGAGCTTGCATGGAATTGGTCCACCTGTGGAGATGGTCCTTCATGAGTAGCAGGGGTGAGAGTCCCAGTATATATATAAAGCTCCACTGAATGGCTATACAAACAGCACAAATCTGTGGTTCAGAAGGAAATCTTGATGTGGGATTTCTTCAGGCTGTTTAATAGGGCTTGATGAAATGCTTACATCTGGTTTTGGAGAGGTGTCCCCAAGGGCATGAAAAATGAGAAGATGAAAAAAAATTCTTGAGCTGTACAGACCTTAGTAGAATTCTGGGAGGTGTTCTATTAAGTGTTTAGTGTTGGGACAAGGCAGTTTTATTCAAATTCATTTAAACTGGTGGGTGTGCTGCTCCCATGTGGAGCAATGTTGATGAGACTGGAGGATTAGAAGGCTTGAAGGACCAGGAAAGGGAAGCTGTGACAAAGTGAAGGCAGTGCACAGAAAGCAGTCTATTCCTGCTTGTCAAATCTTTTCTTAATCGTATGTGTCTTGTAGCTTGCATATAGGAATGGCAGCTGCCTAACCTGGAGTCTTTTTGCTGCAGTCAAGATAATGTTTAGCTGCATGCTCCTTAGGACTGAAAGAGCAATGTCTAAGAATTTTTAACTTGTTGTTGTACTGAAGTTGCACAGGGCTGGGTGCTGGAAAAGGACTGCTCCAGGATCTGTGTTCATCCCACTGAAGTCCTGGGCAACCTCAGGGCAGGAGCTACTTTTGTTGCTTGTGACTGTGTTAGGTTTGGATTAGCAAGTGCTGTGCTCCATGACGGGTTCCCAGCTGATAACCAGGTCAGCAGTGGACAGCATCAGATCATCTAACCTGAGATGCCTCCTGAGAGAAGAATGGGTGTTTCACCAATATAAACGAGACCCATCTTCCACTGATGACACCAACTTCTGTCCTTGCTGGTCATCTAGCTTTACTGTGATACTGGAGCTTGAAACCAGACAAATTTGCACATCAGGTTCTGATGTGTGTGGAACTGGGTATCAGTCAGGTCAGGAGGTCCTGAACTGGGTGAACCGTGAGTTACAAGGCAAGCCACGTCAGCTACCGTTGAAGGTGTGTTGGAGTAGCTCTTACACTGGGTGTGCTCTGCAGATACCTGTTGAGTAAGGGGCTGTTGACTCTAAGGGCTCGACTTCCCAAGAAATGGGTACCAGGCAATGCCATGTGGTTGCTGCAAAGCAAATCAGAGTCCCTGTGGACTGTAATATCCCTTTTATCATTTCTTCTTTTTTCTCTGCATGGAAAAAAGGGAAATGGTTCAGAAATATCCTGAGGATCAAGGGCTGGGGAAAGAGTTTGTCCCAGCTGGTGGCTATGTGGTAAGATCCTAGATGCAGGCACTGAAAACAGTTAAGTGCCTGATGCGTGAGAGCAAAAAAAGGCTGAGGACTGCTGCTCAGTGTTTAATTCAATGAATTTTCAGCCTGTTGGCTATTCCCTGTCTGCGTCTGTCATTCCTGATGAGTGGTCTTTTTCCTGTAGAGAGCTTGTCTGCTTGTTTTTTACTGCTCCCACCGTCCTCGTATTAAAATGTGACTGGTTTCTGTACTGCAAATGGAAAAATAAGGATTGCAGCAAGTGAGGAAGAAGCAGCAGTCATGGCTGAATGCTTCATCTTGACTTAAAGCAAATACCCAAATAATAAAATTCTCAGTAACAAGGAAGGAAGAAAGCTTCATAGTAACAAAGAGCAGAATCTAGAAACTGTGACGTGATGAGATAGCATTTCTTTTATTATCTTGGTGTGCTTTAAGGGAGTGTTTTTGAAAGATGCATAAAAGGAATTAATATAGTGTAGAAACAATAACAAATGCTATGTAATATTTTGACTTGTATGCAGTCTCTCAGCTTCCACTCCAGGGATCTGTGTAAACACATTTCATTTAACCTCCTCACTTACGTGTGCGGTGGTAAATATTGTCTCGATCCCATGCACGAAGACATTATGAAGCAGGGCCAGATTTGAAGAAAGCAGCTTTTGCAAACCTTCTGGGTGCCATTTCTCTGCAAATTCCAGCACCCTCGGATGCTAACAGCCCAGCTGGCTGGAGTGCTAAGGCTGGGCAGGGAATGCTGCTTCTCTGGGTTGCAGAGAAACCAGAAAGAAGGCAGTAACTGAGGCAAGTTGAAAGACATCCAACAGTAACTTTACTGATGGTTTGGTTTTTTGTTTTTTTTTTCCCCCTTCCTAGGTTTTATTGTTCTGTTTTGTTTTGTTTTCTCAAAGCTGATATTTTCAGTACTGAAGCTGAATTCCCTCTCTTTACTGGGTTTTTTTCACAGCATGACAAGAAATCATGCCCTGATGCTGGAATTTTCAGGGATTTTGTTACACTTCTCATCCAGTAACATCATCCTTCAGCTCCACAGCAAACAGTGGTGTTTATAGCAGGCTTTGCTGATCGGGTCCTGCCATTGGATGCTCGGGCATAATTCTCCCCAGGTTAGCACTTGTCTCGGAGAACGCTGCACCCCAGAACTGTCTCAGCAGCGTACGCAGAACTGCACTTCAGTATGCCAAAGACTCTGGTCAGGGGCAGGAGAGGGTGGCAGTTGGTGACTGTACAGGAGGAGCTGCTAGTAGTATCCTTCTCCTTACGCTTCTGGAGGTTTCGGTTGCTAAAAGCAACGTCTAGCCTTTTCGCAATTCAGCTGGAGGCGAATGCACATCAGAGGCATCACTGCTACGTTGTCTTACAGGCAAGGTAGGCAGTTGCCTGTCTAGAGTTGGTCTTGGTCTGATCAGAAGAGATGCTGCACACCTTGCTGTTTCTCCTCCAATGGCACGTGCTGTGAGGGTCTCTCTTGTGAGTGACAGAAATAAGGCTGCAAACTTCAATGGGAGTCTGGTTGTATATTTGTGAGTACAGACAACGGCTGTGTGTGTCCCTGGAGTGTTGGACAAACCTTCCACTTGCTTTGAAATGTGTTGTTTTCCCCCTGTGTGTCAGGCTTGAGTTTTTCCACAGCAGAAGTGATGCTAAAAAGGAGGTGAGGACTGACCCAGCAGTACAGCGGGCATATGTGGCATAGATGGTATGACTCTGGTCCTAGGATAAACATCACAAAAAACAGCAGCACTAGAGAAAAATGTAAAGCAACTGGTAAACTCAGTTTCCTCAATATGTCAATTCTGCAGTTTTTTCCATACTGGGTGGAGATTCTCCATTGCATTGAAGAACAGCTGGTAAGGAGAAAATTGATCACTCTTTAAATTGTTGTTTAATTATTATTCTCAAAGACTGTGTGTCTTGGCACACCCTAGTTCTAGGTGACAAAAGAGCAGACCACATTACGATTCATTTGGCTCCAGCTTGCTTATATCAGAAAGAATATATCCCACTTGTTCTCTGCTTTTGCATGTTTCTATGGCATGGAACTGATGAGACTTTTCCAGCTTACTGTTTCAAGACTACTGGCAAAGAGTGACAATCCTCTTGCCCTTTTTCCCACTTTTTTCATTCCTTTGTTTTTCTTCATGTCAAATCATGGTTTCATGTTAAAAAATCTTTGGCAACTATACTGGCATACAAAGCTCCTGTCACTGTACATCACGGCAACATGGTTTCCCAGAGGTCGGTGGAGCCCATTTAACCTGTAGGGCTGCAGTCCAGTAAAATCAAATATGTTGAATGCCACTTCCTTTCCCAAATCTCCTAACTTTGCAGTGCTTCTCCACCTTTGGAAAAAATTGGAACGGAGTTGGAAAAAATATCTGCAGCTTTGCCATACAGTAACTTGTAGAAAGACGGGAAAGACTTTAAATGGGAATAAGAAAGAGGGAGTATGTGTATGTGGGATGGAACAGTTGCTGAGCATTATTTTCTTCAAAACATTTTGTCACTCAAAAATTTTGGCAAAATTTCATTGGAAAGTCCCACTGCAGTGATGCTCTTGCACAACAGTTTGTAAACCACTTCTCCCAAAAGAGAAGGGGCCGTATGGGAAGCCACGTGGAGGATTCACTGATGATTCCACTGAGTTAGTGATTTGTTGTAAGAGGTTTGTCTGCAGTGTTCCATCTTGCTTGGAAAATGATTCATTAGCATTAAAGACAGTTGAAGCTAATCACCAGATAAGGAAAGGGAGAGAGATGATGTTAATTGAGGAAGGGCTGTGATGGCAAACACCAGTAACAAACTGTTCCATGATGATGAAATTTAAAGGTGAAACACAACTTATTATTTTAATAACGGATGACCATAACAAATAATCACTGAAAGTACATCTAGAATGTTCTGGAAAAAAGCTTAATGCTATCTAGTATCTCTTCCATATTTGCAAGTACATTTTAAAAGTGGTACATAAAAGAATTATCTCTGTCTTAATGAGGAAATAAATTCAGGAAATGAAATAGAAATTCTGCATTTTGTTATGAAGCTGTCCTCTGCTTTTCCTCAAGAGACTGAAATCAATAATACCTCCTTTTATGACACACATCTCAAAATCCCCGTTGGCCACAAGTTAAAGTTTTGTTGCTGGGGCTTTTTGCTGTTGTTTCAGGAGGGGAACGATGACCTTCATTAAACTTTTAAGTTTCGTGCATACCTCTGTACCTCCAGCACAGCTGCATAGACATGTCAACCTGAAGATTTTCAATAGTGTATCGTAAGAGTCACAAAATATATTAAAAGATTTTGTAGCTGAGAAGGGTAAGGGCCAAACTTAACCCACACTTATAGTAAAACTCCCATTAATGTCTGTGATGCTGTTATGGAAGTGGTTTGAGCTCTGAACACCTAACCCACATAGGATCGAGGTAAAAAAAAAAAAAAAAGAAAAGAAATTATTTGTCTCCTGTTGCAAGACAGCAATGGCAGAGAAGAGAAGCCTTGTCAAGGGGAAGTAACAGGTTGGTTTGAAACCTAGCATCATAACTAATGTTGGACACTTCTGTCCCTGTGGGACTGCTCGTCTAAGCACAACGAACAGAATCAGGTGTTAGGTGCAGATACTACAGCTCTACCTGACATTGTTCATACTGAGCTCATACTCTGTCGTGTGACACCTGGCGTGATGTTCCCTTGCCTGGGATGGCATGGATAAAGCAGAACCTCTCATCTGTGGTAGTCTCAGCTGCCAGCGAGGAATGGGTACGGGTGGGTGTTTTCCTTCAGGCTAAGGACCTGGGTCTGAGGAGAGTGCTGAGGGCAGGAGAACCTTGATTATAAATTCTGTCATACTCAGAATTCACAGTGAAAATTTTTAGGGTAAATCTCCCTTTCTGTCCATACTCCTGATAAGCAGATGCATGAAGGCACAGGGTGCTAATGGAGGTGAAAGAAAAGACAACTCCTTGCAGTCTTTGAAAGCCCTGGAGTCTTTGTCACCCAGAAAGGTATCCTTGTTTGTAGTACTATTATATGAAGTTGTGTTCTTGTAACAGTGTATTGATCTCAATATCCATATGTTTCAGACAGTGGCACTGGTGATGAAAAAGAGTCCCAAGCTTAGAAATTTTATTCTATTCATCTTCTAGAATCTTGCTTTTATCTCCCTCCACAGTAGCATCCAAAAACCCAAGAGAAAATAACATTACGTATGTTAGTTTCTACAGGAGAAACAAACCCAGCCTGTTTTCTCTGTACTTTACAATGGACCTGAAGCCCATAAAACATTGCACGTGTTAAGAACTGCAACGGCCATCAGGCACTGTGGAAAAGAAACCTCTGTTAATGCAGTAGGATTTTTATTCTAATCTCTTGCCAAATAAGCATCAACTGCAACGACTCAAGGGGTTTTGACTGAATGTCAGCTGAGCAAAGGAAAGATGACACCTTGGGAACTTCAGTCTTCAAGAGCTGGCGAGGTGATACTTCTGGAGGGATAAGAAGGCTAAAAGGCAATGAAGCAGAAGGCTGATGTGAAGATGAAGTTGGCCTTGGCAGGATTGTTTGTCAGCATTTAACCGCGTAGCGGAAAGGGAAGAAAAACAGAATAATAGCAGAGAGGCTCAGTCAAAACCAGAACTACTAACCAGCTTATTTGTGTCTTCTGTTGTGTTGCTTGATGCTTAGTGCAAAAATCAAGGGGAAAAAACTCATGCATAAAAGTTTGTAATACAAAGAGGCTGCTTCCCTTCCTTTTCCTGCCAGCCTGGATTTTCTTGTCGGTGCTCCACTCCTTTTCTAATCTGTTCACATCCCATGTCCTCTAGTTCTGTGCTCCCTTCCTCATCCTATTTCTGGCAATACCTCTGCTGCTGTAATTCCATCCCTCTTAGCTCCTACTTTTCTTGCCTTTTGTCTCTTCTTCCATACCCCTCTTCTGACACACTGTTTCCTCTGTAGGCACTTGTCCTATTTAGTCAATTTAAATAGCTCAAAAGGGAGACCTTTGAGCTATTTAATAGCTTATCATAGTATTTAGTATCTTATTAGTTATTATTATATAGATTATTTAATATTTAATAGCTTATTATAGTATTTAATAGCATTTTGAGCTATTTAAATAGCTGGGGGACAAGGGCACAGAGAAGGAAAATTAGAAGTGTTTAAAAGCTGACGTTTCAAACATCGCTGCACGATTCCCCTCGCAGGGCCTCCCCAGTTCCCTGCCTTCCTCTGCCAGCACGCAACTATGGGAGCGGGCTGTAAAAACTGTAGTCATAAAAATGTTTGAGAGCAGTATGAAGCACATGAAGGATGCTTCTGTCTTTCTGAACCTAGGCAGGGGTACAAATGCCTTCCACAGCCTTGAACACGAGAGCCTCTTGTGCGACCCCTGCGCTGAGCAGGGTCTCGCCCTCTGCGTGCGGGGGCATCGCTGCTCTAGTGGCTGGCAAGGCGTGGAAGGGAGGATGTAAGAGGTCAAACAAAGTCTGAGTACTTAAAAAGCCTGCCTGCGAGTGTCTTGCTTGCACCTTTTGCTGATGTGTACACTGTCCTGAGACATTTTAGGAGGGAAACCAGTCTAGTTGTCAAGGTACTAATCATGGACTCCCAGTTCCCTGCTCTGCTGCAGGCTGAGGCAAGACTTTGTGACTGTGATAAGGAAAGTGCTGAAGCTGTCAAAGCCACTGGCATACTAGGACTTGGACATCTTTTCCATCATGGTTTTGTGTGTTTGCTTTTAAGTTACTGTTATTTTTCAGTGAATAAATCTATACCCATCCCTGTTCTTTAGCACTATACAGAAAATGCAATTTCTGCAGAGAACCGTAACTTTTAATAAGCAGATCTGTTTGGTGGTGAAAGCTTGTGTGACAGCGTGCTTCCCCCCTCTCCAGGCGCCCACCTGATCTTTATCTCCTATAATCCTGCTCAAGCAATAACTACCCGTGGTGGTCATAATGGGTGCATGTAGTCGGGATGGCGGCATCTGGGGCTCAGCATGGTTTGGGGGAGGCAGATAACAGCACAATAGCCAAGGGCTAACTTGAGCAATGTTGGTTCTGTGGTCAATATGCAAATATGACCATAGGTCAATCATCTTACCCCCATAAATAGTGAACAGCCCAAGAGCCCTTTGAGCTCTCCTGCATGGCAGCAGGCTGCACGCCAGGATCTCCCCTTGAGTAGGGAGGGCCTCAGGGTTACTCCTCAAGGTTCAGAGATTCCTTGTCACAACAGATCCTCGGTGACTAATAGCATGCTGAACTTTGAAATCTTAGCTAAGTGATATAAAGTATTGATTGTGCACATATAATTCTTTAGACATAAACTGTTGACCAAGTCTGGGACTAGGACTGGATCCAGCTGCACCTAGACTTCTCTCTGAGAAGGAGTTTAGAAAGCAAGGGGGTCCTTCTTTCCTCACCTCATGACCCAATGGGAGGGTTTCCCTGACAGCTTTGTCTGCCCCTGCCCTCTATGGAATAAATAACCAAGTGTGCCTTGCCATCTTGAATCTTGTTTAACTGTCGCATCTACTATCAACTTTATTAAATCATTTTTTTATGTCAGCAAACATATTGCTGCTTCTCTCTTATGAGTGAAGTGCATCACTCTATCCGCGACAGCTTGTTAAAGATAGCTCTTGAGAAAATGCACAGCTCTAAATCAAGTTTATTTTTCAGAATGAAACTTCAATGGCATTTAAGTGATGGGTAACAACCTCATGAAAAGATTTTTCTGTAGCACCCTGTGAATATTAAATATTTATGGTTAAGGTGTGCACAAGGGAAAAAGCAAGAGATAGTCTATGTGTTGGTGTGAGGGAGAAAATTAGGGTTTTCTTTGTTGTTCATCTCTCAAATAATTTTAACCTCATAATATATGTGAAGTACAAACACTCGTGAAGCAGAGCGCTGCGTATGGTGACAGGGGAAGAAGAGCTGTTCATGGCTCATGCTCTGCCTGCCGGGCGACATGGAGCAGGTAAATGGTGACTGTAAGGAGGTGGGGGTTGTCCTGCCTGCTCAGGATCCAAAGGTCAGGGAGATCGAACGACAGTCTCCTCCCATTTTGCGTATCTCCTCTATGCTCCCATAATTCCAATATGACATCTAGTTCCTATTTAAGGAGGGAAATAAAAATTAAAGAAAAAATATTTTATTCCTAAAAGTTTAAAATTCCAGAGGGGTTTCCTACCTGATGGATCTGTTTGGATTTTCTCACAAAACCTGGAGAACAGAAAAATATTTGCAGTTTTAGTCACATGTAAAAGTTCTGATTTCTAACAAACCTGGGGATAACAGGTGTCTACCTCTTTTTGAAATGTGACATGGATTTCAGGATTCTACTTTTGGGATGTCGAGGAAAGCTGAGAACTGCGCCTCCACGTGCAAATTCAACCCTGGAAAATCAGCTTCCAGCTGTTTTGATGCAGCAGTGCTTCTTGCTGTGTTCAGTGTGGTGTTTGCTGGCTTTCCTGCTTTATGTGAGAGCGAGAGGTGAAGACTTCCACGTGACTTCTGAAGAAGCTAAGGATTACTGATGCTTTTTTTTTTTTTTTAAATAAAGGTC
>VFFE01007008.1:1826413-1916354 GCA_008921705.1 Burhinus oedicnemus
TCTGAAAGCCGAGTGACTTCCTGCAGTCCAAGTGTGCAAGCAAAGCCAGGTAGCAAAGGTGACAAGGAAGAAGGTAGGCGTGCAAAAGTGAGAGGCAAAAACGGGAGATTATCCTGGAAGAGAATACTTCCCAGTACAAAAGCAAAGATTAAAGTTTGATAAGTCGATTTGATCATTTTGGCTTGCTGTGTAGTGTGAGTTTATTTTTTTTTTGTTGTAGATTGTCAGTGAAGAACCTTGTAATAGGAATGATATTTTACGATATCCTGGTTATTTAGGCGTATCTGTGACTGTTACTCCTTTCAGCTGTTTTCTATTAAAAGTGCTTCCTCCTTCTGAGATTATTTTTGCTTGGGCTGTGCCACTGAGGGCCGAGCAATAGCGTGCTGCACCTGAGCCATCCTCTCTGGCGCAGACCTCTACCCATTTTGCTCATGAAGAGTCCCAGTAAATGTTTTTAACAGAGAGCAACCGCAGAGCCTAGAGGGGCGGAGAGGTGTCTTGCTGGGAACGTCTCTGGGGCAAGCACTCCAACACTTCTCAGCTTTGTTAGAAGGTGAATCACCAGCGCATGCTGCCACTTGAATTGTGTAGCAGTTCGCTTCAAAAGCGATCCTAGAGATAATATACCATACCGCCCTCTTGGAATGCTTGTCCTAAGAAGGGTCGGTACTGACGCTTGTTCTAAAGATCACTTAAACAAATTTTCTCTTCATTTCTCCCTCGTAAGCAATGAGAAGAATTGCTTTCTAGGGTATAATTTGCCTTCAAATAAAATCAATTTGCATGTGCCTAAGCAAAAGACCAACACAGAATCCTATTGAAATAATTTATCATGCTACATGCGAATGACAGCTATGAAATCATTAATCTTTTGCTATTTCCATCAGCAACATGTAAAAGTCAAAGTTGAAAATAGTTGTTGATATCCTGGAGCGGAGCCTGAGCACAAGGAAATTCTCTCCGCGTAGTCTAGCTAGTTGTTGAACTTCTTTTTTCAATCTATCCTTTAGCTTAAAATAGTGTTTTTCAGAAACTTCAGTATCAGATTAATGCAATGCACTAATACCTCAGGCTGTTACAGCTCTTTGAAAGGAGTTGTTTTCCCATCTGCTATTTGTATTTAAATCCGGTGCGTTTGGGCTGGACACATGTAGGGCTTTTTGTCACTATGGGATGCAAAATGAAGGACTTTGATGTGCAGACTTCAGACTCCCTTGAGACCCTGCTTGTAAAGCCTGCAACACTGAGTCAAACTCCAGCGTAGGACCAGCCACGGCTAGTTCTCTGTCCTTTGGGATTCGACCAATATGCATCTAATCCTCAGAATGGGAAAATGTCCTTGTGAGTAGACAGTAAATGATTTTAAAAGTAAAAAATTAAAGCAAAGCTTTATTTATCAGAGTTGCTAGAGAACTATTTCTGCTCCCACAAATAGTGCTTTCTGTGTAGCCGTAGGTTGAATGTATTTGTAACCATCAACGCTAATGCTTAAGACATATCTGGCTCTGGTCCGTGTCAGTGTCATGGCTGCACTCTGTAGCACTATAAATCATACATTAAACTTCAGATCTGGAAGTTCAGCAAAGATCACATGATTTTGTTTTTAAATTTGCACCACTGGTTTGAGTTCATGAACTTTTGTTGGTTACTTATTTATTTCTTTCTTTGAAGGAAAATCTGATTAACAGCAAACTGTAAATGCTTTGCAGCTAAAGGGAAATCTCTGCTACATCTACGCTCGGTGCCTAATAAAAAAAGACTGGTTGGTGCATCTGTGCTAGCAATCCCTGTTACTGTGAAACTGCTTCACAGAAGCAAAAGAGCATGTTAGTCTGATTCCTTTTCATGATACCATTTTGTCTGAATAAATTGAATTCTTGTAGCAAAAGCATTTTTACCACTCTAGCTGCATCTCCACTTGTGCCTTTGCTGATCATGGAAATCACCTTTCCCCAGCACTGTTCCTGTCTTAGTAAGAATGATCAGAAAATAAATACGTCTTTCCTTCTGCTAAGCCTTCCCCCAAAATTAGGATTTCTGATTGGACTTTCGTGTTTTTTGAAAACATTATTATTTTGCTTTCTTAGCACCTTTGCATTTGTTTGCCCAGTAAGCTGAGGTGTACATTTATTCTATGCTAAGTACACAAGAAGTGCCTCTAATAGGCTCTGTCATCTGAATATTTGATATCTTCTTTTGATGATTCAGAGATCTGGATTGAAAGGATGAAGGCCCCTAGCTGCAGGCCTCTTAATGTGACCTGTAAGTCCAGAGCATCGCCTCAGCGTTGCTGCTAGCTGAGAGATGTTATGCATCAACCTTATCTATCCCCCATCCTGACAAAATGAGAAATCCAGGGCAAATGTGCTCCCAACTTCAGCACCTGAAGCTAGGGGTTGTCCCTCCTGGGAGAGAAGATAAAGTATCTAAAGTGCTGAAAAGTCTGTGGTTTCTTTCCATTCCCCTTTCCAAGAGTTGTCTTCTCCCTGCTCCTTTATTCACCTAATTCGTTTTACAGATCCATACTCCCACTCTTTGCGTTTTTATCCAAGCAGAATATTTTCCCCAAGGCTGTTGGAATGAAATCAAAATTTACTTGCAGCTTAATCTTGTTTTACTTCGGATATGGCTGGTCATAAAGACAGATTTGATATTCTGCAGTTGAAAGTTGCTCACTCCTCCATCATCTTGTTGAAAACTGGAGATGGTTCTTGGTCATCTCCTGCACAATTGAGTTTTTTAAAATATATTTGATATCCTCCCATGGAAATTGCTCTGTGTCTGTGAGAAAGGGATAGGTGGTTCAGCCTCCCTATTGGATTTGGCAAAAATCCCCAGAAAACATATGTGATTTGCTCAGTGTTTTGTGCCCTTTCAGGCTGGACCCAGGGAACTTACGTGCAGCAAAGAAAATTTGAGGCAGGGCACCTCCAGGCTGACAGTCTCTGGCTACCAGAATGCTCCAGTAAGGCAACCAGTGATCAGCTCAGTATAAATTAGAGGAAAGCTGAGATTCCTTTGGGTAAGAAGAACCTACAGTGTACAGTTTAACAATAGTGCCTTGTTAAGAAAAAAAATAAGCAGAGCACTATCTTGAGAGATAAGCCCGTCTTCAATAGGATGGTCTCTGATAAAACCATCTGACTGAGCTGTTAGACCGTACCCATGTACAGCCAGGTTTTTCCACACCCCTGTGGAATTAGTCTTGCCAGCACCCAGAAGCAGTGTGTGCACCGGGCTATATCGCTCGTGTTTGCCGAGAAGCAAGGGCTGGTGCTACGTGCCCACGGAGCTGGCGTAGCTTGTGAGCGCCGAGGAGCAGCCAGAGGCGGGGATGCAAGCAGGAGCAGAAGTGATGTGCAGCTTCAAATCAAAAGCCCGTCTAGACCTTTATTCTGTCCGCAGCAGTGGCTGATGGCGTTAACTTAGAGAAAAAAATAAGGACAGTAAATGTGTGGATAGTTCTTCCCAACTTCAGCAGTTCTAGGATTTCCTAAACTGGACTCTGTATGTATACAGTCTCTAAATAGCTCTAAATAAATCTGTCCCCATGAATGTATCTAGTATAGACGTGGGGGAGGGTGGTGTGTAATTATACCCAAGCCATGTAAATATTTTTGACTTGAATTTATTTCTAGGAATTGTGTAGAAGTTTTGGGGATTGTTTTTTCTTTTTATTTACAATTCTTGCAATCAAGTTTACAGCAGAAATATTTTTTATTTTTCTAAATACTCTATTTTCTATGTGGACAAATCTAAAACACTTCCACTTAAAAGTTTATCCTTTATTATCTGTTGTCAAACAATGTACATATTTTGCGCTGAGCATATTGACATTGAGAGGTGTCTGCCTGGGCTTGAAAGCACCCTGAAATCACACTCCAGAGGCTGAGTTTGAGATCCTTGGTCAGGTTGTTTGCCCTGTACCTCACTATGGTGCATTTTGGAAAGCAAAAGACTGTTTCTGCAACTCATGGGATCAGACTGGGAAGAAAAGCCTGTAATGGAGAAGGATAACAGGAGCAATAAGAACCGCAGGCCATGTCGAATTACTGGGGACATTTAGAAGGACAGAGCTTGAGGACAGCTGTAATGGAAAGCATTCCTGAGGAATCAAAAGCCTCAAGCATGTTTTAAATTATAAAAGGCTCTTGTGGAAGTGAGCAGCAGGCAAGAAGCTGCTAGAAGAGCGTATATCTAAACATCCCTGCTTAAATTTTCCATTTCAAATGAGAACAAGAAGCCATGTGCTGTGTATATCTGGGTCCAAGACTTTTTTTTCCTCCCTGGTTGTTTGCAGAACAGTTAACACATAATTGGCGCTAGAGAAATAAGGGACTTGTGATGAAGTCATGTATTGTTGACCCTAGAGCAGACTGCTAACCAGATCACGTCCCAGTGGGCCACTGAATCACCATCTGAAGCTTCCCCTTTTGCCTTCGTGCTATAGAACAAAGAGTGTAAATCTGTGTAATCAGAGATGACTCTGGCACGATGTGGCTAGGTGTGCTCCCACTGGATGTTGATGGTCTAGTAGATCCTAGCCCAGGAAGTGGTGTGGTTTCCATCCGGTCTCTCCAATGGACACTGGGTGGGAAAGCACATACCTCCATGCAGTGTATGATCTTGCGGGTTCCTGTGACAACAGTAATCAGATTTAATAAATGCTGTGCTGTTGTACTAGATTGAGGGATATTATAGATAAGTTTTCAAAGGGTGTTTCTGGAATTAGTAGCGGCTTGTGCCTGATGTCACCCCTTGTAACGTGCAGCACAGATGTGGCTGGATGGTCTGGAGGTATCACGGCAGCTTCATTTAGAGAGACTGTTGGGATGAATAAACTTGTAGTACTCTTTGTGATAGTCCTTGAGTATGTATTAACTGTGCTAGGATTAGTTTCAGACATATAAAATTACCCAGAAAACTGGCCATTTTCATTAACATTGGACAGAGAGCTCTTTGCCTAGGAATTTCTCCTAGGAAATCAGGAGAGTAACCAGCCTACTCTTCCTGCTTCCTCTTGCTTAGAAAATTACAGTTATTTTCTCGTAGCATCTGACCAAGAAAAATATTTCAGAGGACAGCTTCACTATAAAAGTAGTAGAGGCAGGCGTGCCTTGCGGCAATCACTGGCATGTGGGACCAGATTTTTAGCCTACTATAGTGATTTGCACTCTAACTTCTGTTTCTATTTACAAAGCTCAAAATAAAACTCAGAAGTATCATCATCTGTGTGTTTGCAGCAATCCCTGGCACGTGCATTAGTGTATAGGCAGGTATTCATACAGGCTTCCTGTTAAAAAAGTCCCTTGCGTGCTTTGCCAATTGCTCCGAGACAAGTGGCCGGGTTTTTACAACCGTTCAGCTTGCTGGATGCAAAGACCTTTCAAATATTTAGATGAAAGTATTTCTATTGGAATTGCTGAGAGCTTTGAACACCTGGGCTGAAGTGCCCAGACATGATCTGAGCTCTCTGTGTCTTCCTACATATTGTTAAACGCCACGGGTGCAGTTTCCTGCTCTGCTGGCCTTGCTGAATTCACAGAGAAATGGTGCGGACTCCTCTTGATAGCCACTGCCATTTTATACCTTTTTAGAAAGTACTGGCATACCGGTAAATTTTTTAGATTATTTTTTCCCCACCACCACCCTCCCTGAATTCAAACCAACCGATGTGAACCACCACAAGTCCCTGTTTCTGGCCGTGCATAGTGGTACCAGTAAACAGGACAGAGTGTATTAATTAGCCTGGAAAGCAGCAGGGGAAGAAATCCAGATGGACTAGCCAGCCTCCTCTACAGCCAGCTGAGTATAAACAACGTTCAGAGATGAGAGAGACGAATGCAATGCCGTTGTTTATGGTCAGGCTAAAAGCACGGGATGAATTCCAACTACGGCTGCAAACAGCTCGGCAGGAAGGGTGTTTCCTCACACGGTGAACCAAGGAATGTACGTTTGTGAGAAAGGTATGTGCTTCCCCTCGTCTCGTCCAGGTCCTGAGGAGCCTTGAGGTATTTACGGCAAGTGTAAGGAAGTGTACAAAACCTGTTTCCCCCAAAGTGGCCTTGTATTTTAATGAGTTTTAATATTTCACCAGCTCATATTTTCAAGTATTCTGAATTTTATTTATCACTGAAGCAAAGGCTCAAGGTTTCCTTTAGTGTGATGCAGTCCAGAGCTCTCCTTGCTGACAGGAAATATTGGCACTTGGTTACAAGGGGTACCACACAGGGAGCGGAGGAAACGACTGACCCTACCTTCTGTCTCCCCAAATTCTGACATGGCCCCAGGGCTCTTCCTCTGGAAAAAGAGGTGGTGTAGCAGGAGCGGAGTGTTTGTCACTCTGTGGCATGAACAGGGATGAGACCTAAATCAAGTGGGGTGATATGCTGGTCAGTGCGATGGGGCAGACGCAGGGGTGTGACCATCCGCCAGTGATGCTATGCAGTAGCAGTTTGGACGCGGCAGCAAAACACCGGGGAGAGGATGGCCTCCTCCTCACCTCCATAGGGAGGTGAGCTGTAGGTCATCCTTTGCATGTGAGAAAAAGGCAGCACTAACCTAATAACTTCTGGTCTATAGTATCTGGACTAAGTTATGTTTGGCTGTGAATAGCACTACAAGTGATGTTGTTGTTCATAAATTCCTTTAAGTAGAATTTCTAATGGAGAAACCAAACCACTAGTAATTTATTTTTCATTTTCATTATGTACTTATGCCGTTGAGGGCCAGAGGTGTCTGAAACTTGCACAAAGCAGGCGCAATGGGTACTGTCAGCGACCATCCTCATGAGGAATTTAGCTCACACACCAGAAGGGCTGACCCACCCTTTTTCTCAGCGTAGTTCAGTACGTCTGCTCTTGGTTGCGTGATATGGTGGTGGCCACGTGGCTGGGCAGTCCTGCCCCGCTTACCCCTTCTCTGATCCAGGCTGTTGCTCCACCTTGTCAGCAGCGGATCTTGGGGCTAAAGTTGGCTGTGTTGCACGTGCTGCGGCTGTACCATGCTGGTGTATTTGGTAGAGCCGATGGGCCAAAACTCTTTCCTCGTGTTGCTAAAATAACGTGATTGTGAATGTGGCTGTGGCATGGGGTCATGTTGCTGTGTATTTTCTCATCCCTGTGTTATTTATGAAGAGGAGGATGATGCTGGAGAGCAGTCGGATTTGCTTGGTTGAGAATTTCCCTGCCAGAGGAGCCCTTTTGGATGATACGCAGTTGAGGTATCCAGCTCCTTTGCTTCGTACTTGCTCAGGTTTGGCAGGGAGGATAAGACCAGGCTGCACTGTGGCATGTGGCTGCTTATGAGCTATTTCTAGCCTGCAGAATTTGTCCCCAGATGCGAGGCAGTACTTGGCCAATCTAATCAACTGGTACTCCAGCCAAATCCCTTCCTTTGGCAAGCAATTTATTAAGGAGCTAAATGATTGCTCAGCAAAGCTAAATGGATTTTATTGACATCAGAATTTGCACTGGAAAAAAGGGAGAAGTACCAGCATGCAGTTGAATTTTGTAGCAAGTTTTTAGCTCTGGGATCAGAGTATTAGGGATCCATATGTGTCCAAGATATGTTCCTAAGAAAATATGTTTGCACCTCAGCTTTCATAGATGAACTTGTTTCTACACAGGAAGGCCTGGAAACTTCTCCAAATTAGGTGGGGACCTAACTGATCATTTGAACAGTTCCTTACGTATAATTAGGCATGCTCAAAATTGCTTGGGCTGGAGACTTTCCCAGAACAATCATCTCATCTATGCTAACAAAATGTTCCCTTAATTTGGCCAGACCCTTGCTTGGTCAAAGGTAGACTGTACAAGAATGGGGAACTTAAGCAGAGACTTTCTGGGAAAATTGGTGAAAAAACAAATGGCAGCCTTTTAATGAAATGATAGATTTCATTAAAGTGTTATCAGTGCATTTAAAATGAAACTGGCAGGTGTCCTAGATTCTTTGATAGCCATGATCCATACCATCACCACAGAGTGGTTTCTTGGAGCTCTTTATTACATCACTATGTCAACCTTTTGTGGTGGTATTTGAAAAACTGTTTGCCAGCTCTCTTCTGGTTTAGAGTGTGATGAAAACCTTGGTCATCTCTCCCTCCCAGACAGAGGTATCACTTGGAAAGCACTGTATAAACAAGGGGATTCAACGTCGGGTTTGGAGATCAGAAGTAAACAGGAGCCAGCGGAGGCCAAGGTCTCCCAGCACCCAGACTGTTGCCTGTCTGGCAGACCAAACTTCCTCTCAGTCTGCTTTCAGCACTGGCTGAAAGAACAACAATTACCATCACCGGTCCCTTCCCTCACATGGCTAGGGTTTTAAATACAGCATTGCCATTTTATGATCCTCCTGAGTTTCCTCCATGCTATTGAATTCTATTTTCCGTTACAGTCGGGACTAGATTGAGTGTTTACTTTCAGAAATCCAGCCCCAGGGGAAACAATTATGGTTTTCCTCTTCTTGGCCATCTGTCTTGCTGATAATTTGTTGTGTTGCGGACATGATTTATTTTTAGTTAATTCTGAGCTGTAGCATGTGGCTTTGTTGCTTTAACACTGTTTTGCCTGTTTCACGATCATTTACCAAGTTGTTTCCACTTAGTCATGTTCCTTACGGTCAACATCTATCTGAAGAAGCTTGCTGCCCATTCCACTTTTGTCACACTTGGGAATCTACAGAAAGTCTCAGGTTTCTCACTGAGGGTGGAAATTGCAGTCTTCCACTGAGCATGGAATTATTAATATTTTTTTTAATGTCCAATATATTTAATCTTACACTGCTTGAAATTCTTAAGGTAATGTTACTTAAATTTAAAGAAAAAAACCCAACCTAACACCACAAAAAAACCCAATAAACAGTGGGTCCCAAAGTATACTTGCCCTTTTCAGAATTTGAGAATAGAATATTTCAGTTGGAAGGGACCTACAACAATCATTTAGCCATGACCACTTCAGGGCTGACCAAAAGTTAAAGCATGTTATTAAGGGCATTGTCCAGATGCCTCTTAAATACCGACAGGCTTGGGGCATCGACCACCTCTCTAGGAAGCCTGCTCCAGTGTTTGACCACCCTCTCGGTAAAGAAGTGCTTCCTCATGTCCAGTCTAAACCTCTCCTGGTGCAGCTTTGAACCATTCCCACACGTCCTACCACTGGCCAGCAGGGAGAAGAGATCAGCACCTCCCTCTCCACCTCCCCTCCTCAGGAAGCTGTAGAGAGCAATGAGGTCGCCCCTCAGCCTCCTTTTCTCCAAACTAGACAAATCCAGAGTCGTCAGCCACTCCTCGTATGACATGCTCATTCCACCAGCTGCTTTGCCCTCCTCTGGACACTTTCAAGTACCTTGAAAATTATTAGAGATCTACTCTGTTCATGACTTAAATACTTGGGATAGGGATCAAGTAAAACAATCACAATCTTCTACTAATACTGGATGGCTTGAAAACTGCAGTTATTTGGCATTTCTAAATAATCTCACTCAGTTTTACTGAGCTCAACAGTGTGGCTCGATTAAACTTTAAATGAGCGTTATTCTGCCAACACACCACACTGAAAGCTGACGAATAACAGCCTCAGAGCAGTGTCCCATCTGGCCACTGGTGGTCAAGCAAGATTCTGTCTACTCCCTGCCCCCCCACCCCCCCCACCCCGAGCCAGATCCCAGGATCGTTGTTACGTGACAAGAACATCTGGTTTTCTAGATCAGAGAGCTGGTCCTGAGGTAGGGTGTGCCTGTGTCTGACGGCTATAGGCACTGTAGACTCTGCAGAGCTTCAGCCTGGTCTCTCAGTTCCTCAGAGTGCTCCACACAGTAGGCTGTAATGGAAAAATGGATGTCAGCTTTTCCACCTGCAGGCACACAAAGGGATAGAGTGGTGTTCAGAGGTGCCTTTGCGGACAGGGAATAGATCCGTTAGCTGTGGCACAAGAAATTAAGCCCCACGAGGGGTGTACATGTTCCAGATACACATCAGGTTGGGGCCAGCTCCGGCCGTGCACAGCAACACTGTCAGTGCCCGACAGCACAAGAATGTGTTTTGGGTACAGTGGTGCCTTCTACCAAGGTGATTGATATACGCATGGACAAACTATCTTTGGTACTTCCAAGTGAGAGGGGCTCCCTTCCTGGGCAACAGAGCATCCTTAGAAAGGGATATGCTGGCCCCAGGAGAACACTGTGCTAGTGTGAATTTACTTCTGGGTGTAGACAGGAAAGTGTCTTCAGGTGTCTTGGCCTAATGCTGCATTGAGTCATATAGACACATCCTTGACATTAGAGAAATGATATTGGGTTTTTGGGCTGTGCGAGTTTGGTTGAGTCTTGTCTATGTCCTGATTTTAAAGGTGTTTTGTTTTTGTTTTTTTTGTTTTGTTTGGGGTTTTTTTTTAGTTTTTTTAAAAATAATAATAATTAATAAAAAAAACCAACAACAGTGGCTCTCAACATCTAAAATGTCCAGTATATGATTCACCAAGTGAAGATTTAAGATAAGAGCTCCCACTCATTAACCTGAGTTTCTAAAGTTTCCTGAATGGTGACTACCAAACTGTGGAATGAAACTCCACAGACAGAAAGGCACCAAAATTAAAAAGCATCATGTAAAAAGCCAACAAAAGAAAAAAATTACAATCAAATATAGTAGTAACACAGAAGATGCACTGCATATAGTTTAGAGAGACAAATTAAAAAAGGAAGGAAAAAAATTCATCAGAAATTGGATGTCCACTAAGGCGCTATTTCTTTTGATGTGAAACATCAGAAAGAGGAAACATTTTATTGTTAATGCAGGCCTTATTGAGACAGGATATCACTCATGGAAAACTGGGGAAGCACTGTCAAAGAGTGGCGACAGGAAACACAAAATCAGCAAATTTCTTTCAAGGTTCATTGGTCTTGGGGTGGCTTGCTTTTGAAAACCTGGAGCCATTGAAGGACAAGAGGTATTTATATATCAGCCAAGCAGCAGTTCTCATATCCTTTCTCCTCGTTGCCTTCTGGGATGCAGGTTCCCATAGCAAAGTACTAGCAGGACCTGAGGAACAGATTCACTCTTTTAATAGGGCAGTTCAAAAAGGGAAAGTTGAGTCGTCATTCTGCAAATGGAAATATTGACAGGAATCACGGCAACGCTATAAAGGAGAATTTTCAAATTCCCTTTGCTTTTGACCTTGCTAAAGAACGATAACTTGGCCAACTAGAAACTGTTGCTTTCTTTTTCTCCCAGGCTTGCACTTAGTGATCATCCTACTGGGCATTTTCTGGGCCGTATGTGAAATAAAGGGTCTGATTGTGAGCTTACTGTTAGTGGTCTACATCAAGAAGGACCATATTGAAGGCACTATTGCACTAGGCAGAGTCATTTAAAATGTCTGTGAAAAAGATGAGTAAGAATATCTTTTGGGGATCTGCTGAAAATTTTGCTCAATTTGCTCCAATCAATAAATTATGGTGCTGTTTTGAGCGATGGAAATGAAATTCTAATATCTTTGCTCCCAAGGAGTCTCAGCAAATTACACAGGAAGCCACCAAAAATAACTTTTCTACATGTTTCTAAACCGCACAAGAGAGGAAAGTTTCAGGGTTGTGTTATAGACCTTCAACAATATTTAAGAGGAATTCTTAAAAAGATTCCAAAGCCAAAAGACACTTTGATTATTTAACTTGATCTTTTATATAAATAGACCACAAATTTCCAAACAGTGCTTTCTCAACATTTATATTTTATGAATCCTTTCCGTAACCGAGTTCCATTTGTTGAGGAGGAGTATTTTTTTCAAAGCTATGTTGAAAAACATATCCAGGAGAAGAAATGGGCTATATTTTTGTTTCAATATCTGTTTTAAGTTTGTGATTCATCTCTACGTAACTAACATGACTGTATCCTATGTGACTTAGGATAAGGGGGGGGCAGGGAGCGCCTTCTGTGAATTCCTCATATACCAATGAACAGATGGGATATAAATCATTTTGGTTTTGCAACCTATAAAGAAAAAGACATCATTCACTGTAACTGTGATAGGAGATAATGATTAGTTCATAGTAGATAATGTAGCATTCCAGTAGAAATCTCTAATGCTGTCTCAAGGCTATAAAATTACATTAAACTGTGTATTCATTACTGATGGAAAAGAAGGGAAATACTTTGGTTATGATTATATCAAAGCCACTGGTCTCCCCAACAAGATAGAAAAAATATCACTTCAGATTTTAGATTGTGCAATCTTACATGGTTTTCATCATGAATAATAACTCAATCTCATGTCTCAGCTTCGCAGCTGTCCAGGGAAACCTATCTACTTTTCTGATGTCAAATAGTCTGAAGAACGGAAGGCACTTGTAGTGTGTACGTTGATATAATTTAAGGAAGATAGGAGAGAGCAGGAAGGGAAACAAATTGCTATAGAATAAAAATAACTCTTAGGTATTGTAATGCGTTAAGGTTACTTTGTAGGTCAAGGGAAAAAAGGAACATGAAGATCCTCACATCTGGAAACTTAAGCAATAGAGGCTTAGAGGCTGTTTTTCCATGCGAGCAGATACGGCTTCTGCCTCTGATTTCACAGAGAAGAACAGTTCTCAATATATATCAGTGCCTCAAATCCAAGCTAAATGTTGTTTCTAAGACTTAAAGGAGCTGAAGTGATGCAGACACAGCAACGTGTACATGGAATGGCATTTTGTAAATGACAGTCTAACAAGTCAGAAGAATTACTTCAGTTCTCATTAGAACAAGATTTTTTGAACAGCTTCCTTTCAGAAATCTCCTTCGCTTCCCTGCAATTCCGCTCAAAGAAACTACGATGCCATCCTCTGACAGCCTCACAGATTGCACTAAACCAATTAAATCAAACAAACCTTGTGTTTTGTGGAAAAGCCACTAAAACCTGTTACTCCAAAAACATATTGTCTTGGATCTGATTATCTGAAAGGCTTCCAACCTGAAAAAGTAACCTGTGTCAACAGTTATAAACAACATAGCTTGCTGGAAAAAACCACAAGGCTATATATCCTAACAGTGACAGAAACCAAACCAATTCTGTAGTTGTACTGATTTTTAATGAATTTCAAGTGTATAAATCAATCAATAGATAAGACTTAGGCTTCCAAATGACTTAGGAATAGTTCCATAAAAATGTTAAGCTTCCGAATTCTGTCATTCAGGTTTCCATCTTAAAAAACACCCACAACCAAACAACCAAACAACCAAATAAACAAAGAAAAAAAAAAAAAAACCAAACACCCAAACCCTCTCGAATCCCTCTCAGAAGCTGTCTAACTTGGGAACTACCCAGGCATCTGTGGCTTCTTAAGTTCTGCTTTTGGGACATTACCCAAAAGATACCTCATCTGATGGCCACGAGCAGGCAGCCCATGCTCTATGAACCGCAAATCTAATCTGTGAGGTTCAGTGCACCACTAGAACTAAAAATGATGAAATACCAAGATATTACATTCTTTCTCCTTCCTTCTCCTTCCCCACACTCTCCAGTGTTCATTGGTCAGAACGCTTACCTAAATGTGGAGGAAAGCAGCTCAGGTGGCTCTTCTGCGTGTGGGGAGGTGGACTCAGGTTTCTGAGGTAAAGGCTGCCCTCACTGACCTGTAGAACACTACTTGCCATGCTCCTATTTTAGGGTTCGGGCACTAAAGATTAGCTGGATGAGAGACAGCAAATACAAGTGTCTTAGCAGTTAGGACGCTCAGCTGGGAGTAGAGAAGTTGAGTCTTAACACTGCTCCTCCAATCACCAATTACGTATTTTAAGAAGGGTAAGACAACATACAGCTTTGCAACCATAGTTCATTAACATAAGTCACTGTGATTGTTTCAAGTTTCCCAGTAAATGTTATGTAGATTTCCAGCTGACAAATACGCATCTGAAGTAATTCAAAGGTTTTCATGGCTTCTGCTAGCCAATTTTTCCTACAGTAATAAGTGGACTGGATATTAACTTTTAAATACCTTTCCTGAGTTGAAGTGAGGTTCAAAGTCAGAAGTAGGCAGAGAGGGTGAGACTTCTTTTTGCATGAAAAACATTATTAACTACAAATATCTAGAGCCAAGTGATCATGCTTTTTCAAGCTGGGCAGGAGAGGAGGAACCTCTAAATGACACTGTAGCAACCAGTGAGACTGGGCATGGTATGTAGGACTCTTCAGCTGACTCACCTTGGCATCAAGTTTCAAGACCTGACGCAGAAATTACTACATTTTTTGTTTAAGCTGTGCTGTTAACCACATGGGTCCTATCATTACCTGAATCTTGGAATCTATGCTATCAAAGCTCTCACCTGCAGAAACTTCAAGGTGATAGAGTAATAATCGGCCCTTAGGCTGCATCACTGGTCAGCCTTGAGTGCTTCTGCTGTTCTGGGTGAAGGTGGATGGGATGTATTCCTGACCAAGTAGTTGAGCAAGACTAGGGCACATATCAGACCCTTCCTAAACAAGCAATCCCCTGGCATACAAGCCAAAAAGTAACTTGATGTACTCTAGTGAGGTCCCCAGTCCGGACAGGTGAGGACCAGGACTTTTCTGGGTGTAGCATGTTTCTCAGCCCAGAAGCACTCTTTACACATCTCTGCCAGGCAATGGAAACTAGGCTTGGCCAGAAGAGCTTTCAGGTGGGACTTGGACATATGGATTCTCATTCAGAGAAATGGTAGGCTCAAGTTTATGGATTCCTGTGCTCAAAGTGAAAATAAAGGCAAACACAAGAGAGGAAGAAGAGCTTTGAATGCAGTTTGTACACTCTTCACAGCAAAGCGGAGACTTGAGATACCAGTTCTGGCAGCTTTTCAGTGGCATCTTAACAGTGTTGTGAGCCCAACACATTAAGAATAAATTAATGTGATTGTAGGTATGCTAAATAAACTGGTAGTAGACAAATGCCTGCACTGACAAGGTACTAAACTGGTTATGAAAATAAAGTCCTATCTTGCAGTCTTTGATGTCGCAAAAAACTTGCAACATTGAACAGGAGAGGCATGAGGAGTGCAAAGTGAAGTCCATTGACTGTGTCCACAAGATAAGTAATGGGTCATGCCAAAGTCATTCTTGCCATTGAAGTGCCAAGTCACAGAACTGATTCTAGAGACTCGGCAGAGCTGCCATTCCAGCAGGCTACAAAAAGCGCATCTGTCCTTCAAGGGGTTAGCCCGAATAAAGCCTCCAGGCCAAACTTACCTTTTTGCACTCTAGAGCTGTTGGGGGGGGGGGGTTGATGTGGGGTGGTTTGGTTTTGGTTTTTGGTTTTGTTTTGTTTTTTTTAATCTCACTATTGTGCTACAATTTTGTCTGTGGGATGTGCATGGAATAGGCAATCGACACCTGCACTGCAGGAGAAAAACCTGATGTTTGGGATTGTTTTTATTTCCAGTTGTGGAATGGTCCTGCACTCTGGTTCTGCTAACCTGATGTGGTGGCATTTTCCCTGGCTTGTATTATTGCCGGAAGAGGAAATACTCCAGTGGTTTGAGAGAGACGTTATCTTCACTTCTATGCCAAATTTGCTCTGTTGCTTTTGTTTTGTTTTGTTTTAATATAAAACAGTGCTTCACCACTTGATCTAGCATTTATTCTTATCACATGGTTCTTTCCTGTTAAACTAGACACGGTACAATGGAAGTCTCGTACCGCGCAGGTTCGAAGGCGGCACTTCCTACTTCCCTGTAGCGAGTCACAGGGTTTATCTGCCCAGAGAAGATGGGGTAACCTACCACCGGCAGCTACTCTGCGGTGATTTCCCAGGCCAGCTGTGTGTGCTCCCCCTCGAAGGGACGCAGCCCACGCTCCGTCCTGGCAGGCTCTGGAGCAGCCCGGCGCGGGAGCTGGCGCAGTGCCCCTGCCCCGCGCTGCCCACAAACCCACGGAAAGCCGAGGAGTTTCTCATCAGAGTAGCCCTGCTGTGGTTTTCTTCAGCGCTCGTGATGATTTCCTACGCTGTTCAAGTAATCGATCGGTTTGAAGAAGAACTTTTTAGATCCCCAAGTCATTTGTTCTTGTTTCTGAGCCAGCTCTTCCCCCCTTAGCGTGAATTAACGCACGGTAAGTACATGGGCACTGACCGAAGCAGGGGATTGCTGCCCAGCTGTGAAGTAGGGTGGCTCCTGTCTAATCTAAATCAGCCTCACTGGGCAAAGCATTCTTAACCCCTGCACTTGAGCACATTAAAACATATCTGATGAACTGTTTTTATCACAAAAGAGATACTACATTATTTAAAAAAAAAAAAAATATCAGTTTGACAATTTTGACGCAGTGTGCTGTTCACTTATTGATATATTTAAAAGTTGCTTAGGGGCAAGACTATATTGCAAGTTTTGGAATTTGTAAGTCCCGAACTGTTTATAATTACGCTGTTGCATTGTAGTGTACTAAAAATACTCTGATTCTCATCTATCATAGGTGTCTTAACATCTTACAGGTAAAATTGAAGCCAAACAAAACTATTATGAAATAGGACAAAACATTGTAGGTTTTATGTTTGCTTGTTTGTTTTTTTCACATTTAGAATGGATTGTTTTTCCCCAAAATTGCCTGAAGAATATGAATTCTAGATTGCAGTTGAGAGAAGGAAAAATGGAGGTTTAATCTAGAGTATTCTACAATCAGAAGCGAGGCAACTTGGGAGAACAACTTTAAGAATTAGGTCCTACACATCCTTGAACTACAAAGGAAACAGAAAGGTAAGGAAAATTCTTACACGGTCAAGGTTTGCGTTTGACTTTAGGAGACTCCAATCAAAATGTACTTCAGAAGATGGGACCCAACTGAAACAAAATTAAGTCAGTAAATAGTAAGCAGAACTTACTCGGGAAGGTTGCACAGAGATACTAGAGCGGCCAAGAGAAACTGAGGTGGTCATATAGACTATTAAAAAAGCAAAAGTATGAGACTTTCAAAGGAATTAATGGGTACTTTGGTTTACAAGAAGATAAGGGAAATAAATACTTTGTAAGTACTTTCTTTGCATCAGCTGTTCTTACAGAGGACTTAGAGGAATATTTACCCAAAATCTTTCCAAGTAATAAATATTGCCAGAGATCAAAAGAATTTGGGTATTAGCACAGAGTAAGAAATGAAAGAGTAGAAAGATATAAAAAAAACCCTCAACAACCAACCAACCAAACGAACAAAAAAACCTGCTCAGGTGCTTGGAAGAAGAGCTGAGCTGCTGAGAAAATAAAAATGTCTGGTGAAAATTGTTTGCTACATTGGAGGCCCAGGGAGTAATAAATCACTTTGCCTGTCCTTTAAGGAGTCGCTAGGGATAATCACAGACCAATAAACCCTGTTTCTGTACCCAGCTAACATCTGCAGGCATAAAACTTTTGTAATTCAAAACAGAAATGACAAGAAAAAAAGCCTTCATAAAAGGAGCATCCTTCTTGCCTCTAATGGGCAAGAATTATCTGAGTATGTAAAGGAAAAATGGGAATCCGTTGGTGCAATGTATTCAGAATTATAAGGTGCACCTTTGTAAACTGTCATACAAACTTTGTGGATGACTTGCTTAGCTCAAAATAAAGCCTTTCCAAGAAACAGCATTTATTAGCTCAAAATGAAACCTTTATAGGAAACAGCACTAATTGACTCCCGTGGGCAAGCGCGGGAGGAGGACAGGCGAGCTGCCTTCCCTCGCCTTGGTGTAACCCCGTGGTGGAGGCAGAGCGGCCCTGCCGGTACCTGCACCGCACGTGAGCTGGCAATTTCATAGCGTGGTGTTCTCAGCCCACTGCCTGCTGGAAGCACTGCGGCATCTCGTAAGAATTCAAAGCAAAAGGCAAAAAGCTCCTGTTTGATTCCGATGTTTCTTTCATCACAGCAGGCAACGAAATGGATAGGAGGCTGTTTATAGAGGTACTTCATCAAGCCCGGTATAAGACATGTGCATGCCGCAGTTAACACAGTGAAGTCACTCAGTCATTCCAAAATATTTGAATTAATTATTCCTTATCCTAAAGAAAACTGTAATGTAGCATTTGGCAAAGCAAAATATGGCAGTTGAAATGCTATAATGGAGAGGGTCTCTTGGACCAAAAGACTGATGTTCTTTGTTAGTCTCACTACAAAACAATTTACATTAGCAGACATTAGCATCCAGTTTGTTTATGTAGATAACGCTGTGCAAGAAAATAGCGCCAACAATTTCAGCCGGTTTTGTTAGTCTGAATACACATAGCTGAATCTTTAAATGACTGATGTTCTTCCTTCTTGACTGTTCAGCACAACATTCTCTTCCATTTCTAAATTATTCTCATTTCTAATTACTGTGCAGAGTTTCGTAATGAACAGAATTGAGATCTGTAGGATTCCATGGAAAAGTGACTTACAATTAGATATTGCCATAGTGCAGCAACTGCCCTCCCTTACATTCTGGTGGGTAAACTCTGGAACGTGTTATGTTGCTAAACTGATGAAGAAAACAGGTCTTTGATTTGTTAAAATTTTTTTTTTTAAATGAATTTTTGTCAGACTTGCTATCAGGATTGGCATATGTAGCTCTGTGATGTTCTGAGTTTGATTCAAATGTAAGTCAAATTTTTATTTAAAATTGGGCACGAGAGGTCACTCAGCACATTTGTCATTCCCTCAGTAGATCTGGATGTACTTGCCTCATAAAATCATAAAGCATGTGATAATCTACATGCTATAGCGCATTAGGAAAGCCAAATGTTTTCCTTTCTTCCTCTTGCCACTACCTGCCTTTATGAAGCTTGCTGAACATCCTACGGTGAGGTCTGATGCTGCCCTCAAGTCCCCAAAAGCCCTTGGAATGGCTGCCCTGGGACAGGATTTTGGGGCCACAGGCACAACAACCACACTGCACCATGGGACAGGAGAGTCACGCCAAACTGAAGGGAGAACTGGGAGAGAGCAATGACACAAGGGTTCATGGTATATAAGGGCTTCTGAGCTTATGTCTGAAGAAGCTGAGACATCTTGTTTTGGCTCCCAGATGCGTTGAGGCACTTCTTGGACTTTGAGAGCAGGTGAACCCGTTTCTGTAGAAATAGCCACGGTGTTTGGTTTGTGCCATAGATGTGATAGAGATGGTTTCCAAAGGCTGACAAATCATGCAGATTTGTAAACTGCAACAAATTATTAGTGTCAGTCTGTCACTGGAGGTAATATTTAAATGACTGCATTTACAGACTTCTAAATACTTTCAAGTAAACTGAGAATAAAATGAAAAATCACACACTGCCATCAATTTGAAGAACTTTATGCAAAACCACAATTTCCATCTGATATTAACAAAACTTGTCATTTTCACCATAGTAAAAGAAGGAACCAGTACTAAGTACACACGTAGTGAAAGCCGTCAATAACTGGAAAAGAATATAACAGGAGCTTAAAAGAATACATTTCTGTTAACTAAACTTGCTAATTACAGTAGACTTAGAGAAAGCAGAGGGCATTTTTAAAGTTGTTTTTCTCTTTACAGATAGAGATCCACACTTCAAGAACGATCATTACAAGAGTAAAAGTTTTTCTTTAAACCAACCTATATATTACAAAAACAATACAGAGAAGCCCTGCAAACCTGTTAATATACAGAACAGGGTAGCAGAGAGAAAGCACAAGGGAATTGATTTGTCAAGGATTATTAAGAAAAATAACTGTGCATACTAAAGGACTCCTGTAAAGCTGTTTTACATGAGCTGAAGGATGTTATTTCCATGACTGTGATTTTTGCGTGAAGTACAGATGCTTTCAGAAGTGTCACTATTTAGCTTATTTTGGAAAAAACCCCAAAGACTAGGCAATATTTGAGATAACTGAAAAACAAATGCTATAGGCTACCTCACACAGCTAGCTACTGGATTTATTTACATTATTTTAAAACTGCATTGGGGCTTTGCACTCCACTCCTTCCAAACTTCGTAACTTCAGAAGTGAAAGAGGTCTCAGTTAGAGAAAGAATAAATATTTCTCAGGTTAGGTGCTCAGACAATAGAAAAAAATAGTGCAACTGTTTGCTACATTATATACTCTTCCAGCATATCTATCAAAATATTCAGATTTCTTTTTTATTACCTTCTCATTTAAAAAAATACAGTGTTCTGCTTGCTTGCTTTCTTTTGATTAGGAAATTATGGACATCTTTAGATATATTTAAAATAAAATGCCAGCAATCCAGAGCTAGTCCTGCAAGTTGGTCCACTGAAGCAGATGTCAGAAGTGTAGAAGAAGTGTTATTAATCCAGTTGACTCCAGGTGGAGGCAAAGGTCCCTCTGGATAGAGCAGCTTGCAGCCTCGGGAACTTTGATTACCCTTACGAAGGCAGTCACTGAAAAGAGTTTTGGGCCTAGATCTGCAAACAGTTCAATCTTACTTGCTCATTAGTGGGACTGAACTCCTCAGGAAACGCAACATCACCTTAATGACTGCAGCTCAGGAAGCTCCCAAAACCACACCAGAACAAGCAGGGACTTGCGAGGGAGGCTGTTCAGCTCTCTCAGTTCTGGCCAAGGCATACACCTCCTTTTCTTCACAATGAGATTTAGAAGTGTGCAATCTGGCTATAGCAGCTTGGCCGTGCATCACACAACTACAGGTGTGACTGGATTTGAAACACCCAGCGCATAGCGCATTGTGGTTGTTCTTCTTCACTGAATTAGGCTAGCGGTTAATGGTCCTGACCCTACAATAAATCACATGGAGCTTTTCAAGTCTCCCACGTATGGCACTTCCATTCCCCTCACCCTACACCAAGCGCATTACCACTCGTTCTGATTTGCTAAGAATAACAAGGGACTTTGGGTTGAGGAAAGCTTCATAAATGCTGACTGCAAGAACAATGCAGTATATTTATAAAATCTGAATTTCTAAAAGGAGCTTTGGGTTGTATGGATACTGACAATACAGTTACCAAGCTTCATGGCCACATCTTACTCTTCTGCTTGGGGGAAACACTTTGCGGTGTGCTAAGGCAGATAATGATTAATATCTTCCTACAGGAAGAGACTTTACACCACTGATCTTTGCACTTACCGTGGTAAGTCCTTACTTATCACTGACCTTACTGCCAGTGAAGGTCAGTCAAGGAGGTGGTTAAGAAGGGGTGAAGACCATTGCTGGCTTCCAAATGCTTGCATGCTCTGACACCAGGGAATGCAAAGAATACAGAGAAAACAAGGAGAGAAATAAAATGAAGGTTTAGAGACACACGGTGATGACAAGAGGTTTCAAGGGATGGATGCAAGTTCACATCAGGGTACTTTGAGGAGGAATGAGGAATGATGCAACCCAAAAGATCAGGTAGTGACTTTTGAGACATTCTTGGGAAGTGACTTGTCTCTGTTCTCAGCCTCTTTGAAGTCTGGGTAACAGTAAGATCCCCTTTGAGACCTACTGGCATAAAGCTGTAGTTTAAAATGAGGTGATGTTACTGTACAGATGATACTTGACTCATTATACTGAAGAAACCTAGGTGTTTTTTGCTTTTGCAGGGAGACTAAGCAGAGCTTTGGAAGTTAAATCTTGCATGTATCCTACCAACAAAGGAAGCTTTTTGAGTATTTTCTACAACTGAAAAATATCTTCACTAGCAGCCTCCATAGGAAAGACAGAATGGGTGGCACAATGCTCCCAAGGCTTCCTGAAAAGATGGAGGCCCATTTGTGCTCATATGAAAGGGCTTTTGCCTTGGTACCGGCAAATCAAGTCCGCCTAGGATACTCAGGCAAACCTGCCTTCAGAGGCATGTCATTGCGATGATTGGATATGTGACAGGTTTGTGTTATCAGGGTTGTTCTCTTTTCCAGTTCCTGGCTGTGTTGCTGTAATTCTCAAAACAGGTTACTGCAAAAGTAGGTCTGGCCACATTGTCTCAGTGTAAATACTCTGGTACAGGCCAGAATGAGACAAAATTGCCATGCGTTTTGTTCTGCAAAGGCCCATATTCCCCTGGAGTCTCCTCGGTAGACCATTGGACACTTTCCTCCTCCTTTGTGCCTGAAGGGCCAAAAGGTAACATAGGACATGATTGGTCCCTAGCTGTTAGGAGTTCCCTACACGTCCAGAGCATAGCACAGTGATGACTTCATTTTCACTGTTTTGAGTTGGAAAGACAACGAAAAAGGCAAAGAAGGGTTGCATGAGAAAACCGAAAAAGTTAGTGTCAGATTAAGGGCAGTAGGAGATTTTAAGGGCTCAGGATGTTTTGATTTCCTTAGGGTGTTCCCAGATCAGGGGCAAAGGGCTAACCACCTGTTAAAACACCCCTATCTTTACCTTATGGGTGGCGGACCAATTTACCAATAACAGTATACCCTGCAGAATATTGATCTTGGGCTCTTTTTCTGCGAATGGAATAAATGCACTTGTTTCCCTGAGGATTAGCAAGCTGTAAGATGAGGAGGGACATGCTGTACCTGATGGTTAGTTCACTTAAACTCAGCTCAGGCTGTGTGTCCAGGAAGGCAGCAGGGCTCAGAGGGGCAGAGCAGGAGTTAATGAAGCGCTCAGCTCTGCTTGTCAGAATCCTGATGTCTGACATTATCACCAGGGACCTGACTGCTCTTTTCCTTTCTGCGCATTAACCAGATGAAATGCAATTCTCCAGAGCTCTGAATGCTCTGAAAGCACAGAAGCATTTTGATCTGCGATTCTGATTTTTGGCCTATTTCTCTAAATAATGGAAACCATCCTTAAAAAGAGTAATTTTCCAGATTCTGCTCTGTGATTAGCCACAGGAAACTCAGTAAAATTACATCAGATAAACAGACAGAGCTATGTGAAATTAATAACTCTCAGCAGCCTGAAGAGAAATGTGAAGATATTAACAACCGGAATTGTTTGAGAATGGCAAAATGAAAGCTTCTAATAATAGACAAAATACGTAACAACCTATAGACTAAAGACTCCTGTGTTCATTTGGTCCCAGACACAAAGGCACACTTGCCCTTTATCTTCAAATGGATGTACAGGATAAGACTGTAATGGCTGCCTGCTTCTATTCACTCTTGATTTGGAACTTGTTATTACAGGCTGCTCAGCATTTTGGTGGGATGCCGACTGCCCTCAAGTCCTATTGCAAACAAGGATTTTGGAGAGGGGATCTCATTACTTGCGAGGTATCTATCAACTTATTTGCCCACTCAAATGGCTAAATACATTATTTGTAGCAGACGAGTCTGCTGCTGTTGTTGCATCAGTTTCAAAATCTGTTGTTCAGTTTTGCAAGTGTGTTGACACAGAAATACATTCTCCTCCCCCATTTTATTTTAGGAGGATGTTAATGCTGTGGGCAAGCACAGACTCCTAGCCCTGCAGATAAAAATGTAACAGGAGTAGCTGTGTGGTTTCCCTACCTTGTTCTCCTATCTAATGTGCCTTTGCACCCACCTCCGTAACTGTTGAGCCTTTAGCCTCTTTGCTGTGGTGGCTGCACAGCTGTTGCATCGAGCTGCTGGCTGCCTAGAGCACAAAAATTCTTAAGAGCCAATTCAATTATTTAATATGTTGCTATCAACCCCCAGAGGCCATGGCTAGAAGAACAGAGGCCCAGTTTATCTACCTGCTTCCCATGGCTCATTAATAACTTTGCAGAGCACATACTGTGTTGCTTTTTGTGTTTGTACAGTGATGTTTACAACATAGCTAGGGGTCTAACACTGCATATAGAAAGTGTTTTGCTTTGTCTACTACAGAGCAAACTCCAGTCAGGATCTGGTTACTTATCTGTGCCAGATGCTTTTATTTAAAGCACAGGTCTTCTATAGTTGGAATCCTGCTCTCATGCTGATACACAAAGTGCTCAGCAAAGCACAGAGCTCTCTTTGGCTTTTCCAGAAGAGTTTCAGAGAACGGCTCTGGGGAATGTGTTTGGGCTTCCTTGTCACCCCTCAGTGAGTGACAGCAGTTATCCAACTGCCTGGCTCCCAGGAAAGGAGAAGCTACAGTGCTCCAAGTCAAGCTGCACTGACAGTTCAGGGTATAACATATGCCCACATAAAGAAGCGGTAACACATTTCATAGGACTATACCTATGAAACATCTACCGTTCATCCACTTCTCCACTCTCCTCTGTGGCTTCTCTGAACTTAATGATGGATGAGTCCCCTTTTTCAATGCTTCCCTAACCTTATAGAAGACAGAAGTGGTTGTAGTGGATGAAGCCAGCGCACAACATCCAGCAGCATGCCATGCATGCTATCACTATCAAAGGAAACCAGTTTGAACCAGCTCTGTCTACTGCAATTTTGGGATCTTCAATACAGCTGACAATACTCTGTACAGACTCTTGCAGGCAGTATTGTTGCACCTGCATTCTGAAACTATTTTTTCTCAACAGAAAAGCTACACAGTTAGTGTCTTTAACCATGAGACAGGAAATGCCTGCACTTGCTGCCTGCACCCAGTTTGCCGTGTCACCCTGTCAAGCCAATTACTTTAATTAAAGTTCTGTCTGGTCCTTCTTGACAACTCAGCCTCTAACGATGAAAATATATATGACAATGATCTGGATGAAGGAGGCAGAACTCATTGTTTTCCAACACTCCTACTAGTATCAATTTCACATGAAAGTAGGGCACTTTCTTTGAGAAAAGCAACACAAAAGTGTCACTCGGTTTCATTAGCAGAGTGGTGGTTCTTTGCTATTCCTGCTCTAACACTCTTCATGGGTGAAGAATTCCGTCCAGTGCTTTGGGAAAGAGATGAAAACATTGCTAATTGCACTTAGATTAATATTCTAGGAAATTTTAACAAAGCACTCCGCTGGAAAAATTCATTAAGCAGTAGAATAATCCCATTGGGCAAGTACCATAGTGTCAAACTGGTTTTAATCATGGTGGAAATGTCTTGCTCTTCATGCAAAACCAGTGCTTGCAAGATTTGGCATAACTAGAGAGTCTACAGAAACACTGAAGTTCACGAGTAATTGATACAATTACAAAGGCAACAGAATATCAGAAAATGGTTGGGGACAGTACATTACATTAAGCAATATTTCCATGGGTCCTACACGTTCGTACACCAGACTTTGCTCATTTCTGTGTTGGAAACTTCTTTGCAACCTTCCAACCTCACTTAACAGCTTGCTTTCTGCTCAGTGAGAGTAAGGAGGAGTGTAAGAACAGGAAAGGTACGCAATTTATGCATTTCCCCTGTTTTTTACTATCTTCTGACTGTGAAGGAATGAACATCTATTTTAGGACAGGGAAAATCATCATTTTTGTATCATTCTTAAGACTACAGCTATTGTATTAGACAAAATTTGTGTTCTGTCCCACTGATCTTCCAGAACTGGGCTTCTCAAACTTTTCCACAGCACAGATCTTGTCTGTCCTCAACCATCTTCACACCCAGAAGCTCAGTTCCTCAAGTGAGTTGTCATTGTTTTTCTCATCCTCAAAATAACTTCTTTCCTCCCCTCCCTGCTACCTCTGTTTGCACCTTTCCCAGCTGTAAAGGCCAGTTCATGGAAAGGAAAAAAATATACATAGTGACTACTGAGTGGTTATAAATACTGATTTGGAGCACGCTGCTTTGCTGCTTTGATTCAAGTAACTGTCCACCAGCCCTGCAGGAAAATGGGTTTAAAGATAAAAGAAGAAAATCCAAACCTCTCTATACATTCAGCAGCTCTTAGCCCAGCCTCAAGGTCAGTGGCAGGCAAGTGTCAAAAATAGTCTCTGTGCCTGCAGACAAGGTTTTCTGGAATTAGGGTAGTAGCTGTATGAGACAGAAAACCTATACAGTACATGCAGACGTAGAGGAAGAATTTGTCTGCTACTCTCGAAGTGCAGACATCTTATGTATTTGTGTTTATTTTTTTAAGAGGGAAGAGGGAGATTGCCAACAGAGGTGGTTTGTTTTTTTTTTCTTCCCTCAAGATTTTATAATCTCTGGAACAAGGAAAGCTACAGCTTTTTTTGAAAAGATACAGCTCTTGAAAAGGAACTGCTCATGGGAACAATGCAGTGAAAATGTCGCTCAACAGAATAAATCCAAATGATAATCGGAGCTGTTACCTAAAGCAGGCTATAGAAAAATCACTTCCAAGAGCTGCATCAGAACCCAGGGACATATTAATAATAAGCACTTGCATGTCTGTCACTTACTACCTTTTTTTGTGTGCTGTTTCTATCCCAGGACATACCTGACTCATGCACTCACTCACTCATGAGCACAGAAGTGTCCAATCTTGCTTTCGCTTCTATTTTTTTCATAGGCATCGTTCACTGTTAATTAGGCTTCACAATCTCCCCACATTCTTTTGATACACCAATAAGCTTATGAAAGTACATGGCTGCTGTAGGAAATCTGGATAACAGTTAAATGAGCTGAAAAACATGGTATTTGGCCTTTGTTTCCTGAAAGGGACACATCCGCAAAACCACTGTTGTCACTGCAATCCAGTACCTCTAGACAGAAATGGGAGCTTGTGCTGCTGTTCTGCGTAACACCTCCTCCTCTGGAGTGCGGAGAGTCTGCAGACCAGCCACACCGCGCAATAGGTGTGCCCCCTCCTGCAAACAGGTTTAGCATCAATTCACAGATTATCAGAGCCAGTAATTGATACTGGAAGGCAAGTGTTAGATAGCACGCATCTGCCTGTCATAGCTTTAAGACTCATGATTTGAGTACAGCCTAGTGAATGCACGTGCTCAAGACTCACACACGATGAACTTGTACTTCATCAGAACTGAGCCAATGCCAACCATTTAGTCCATCTGGAAAACTAAGATGTCCAGCAAATATGACATCAAACAATTTCATACAACATTATACCACAGTAAAAAAATGCACAAAAAAGCTGGCAAAATGTAGAAGAGCTGCTAGGAAAATCTAAACAGTAGAAAATAAGCACTTTCTATATAAATCTCACTTTCTCTTTGTATTTACTATACCCACCTTCGTCTCTCCTTTATTACATTTCTATACAAAACTGGTATTGGCTCCGTTCTCAATGAAAGCTCTCATGTCCATACAATTTGCAACTGCATCCAAACCTTCTGCCATCAAGATTCAAGATGATTAACTTGCATTTCATTTCCATGATTGTGGCAGCACTTAATCAGCAAAGTCCCTACATAGGTACATGTACCCCTACATGTATTTATATAGATATACATGTATATATACACACATACATACATACATACACATGACAAATACTTCTGCAGTTTTCCTCTCTTCCAGTGCTTGGAGTGACAGTCATCCTAGAAGGTGAAGGCATACACCACTCCCACAACCACGATATTTCCAATTGTTGCTATTATTGCAATCCATAACAATATGGCATCATTTGAAGAACGGGATGTTTCTTCTGGTGGATTCTGCATGGAAGAAGCTGCATGGACATTGGCTGATGAGTTAAACAAGGAGTACTCTGTACTAAAGTCCTCATTGGGTGAGTCCATAAAGGCTCCTCCCATAACAGGAAGCTGTGAAGAAAGATAAAGCAAAATTAGATTGAAGACCAATATCTGTATTTGCTTTGTCTCAAAGACATTACAAAAGACTAAGCACTAGCAAACCTGCAAAATTACTGAGATTTTATGTACATGGTGCTAATCTGTCAGAAACACCACAGACAAGTACTTTACACTGTTTCTTCCATTTCTGTTAGAATCAATATTATTGCAGAAAACCCATGTGTATTACATGAAATATACATAAGAGCTAGCATGCAGGCTCCAAGTCAGCTTAAGTAATTATACGCATTTAGAAAAAAGAGGTACAGCTATCCCCAAAGCACTCACATACTAAAATGTAAGTTTACAGCAACATGGTTGTTTTGTGACTACCAGCAATGGTATCAGACTGTCATAAGAATCATAATATCATAGAATGGTTTAGGTCGGAAGGGACCTTAGAGATCATCTAGTTCTGACCCCCCTGACATGGGCAAGGACACCTCCCACTAGACCTGGTTGCTCAAAGCCCCGTCCAGCCTGGCCTTGAACACTTCCAGGGATGGAGCCTCCACAAGTAAGGCGTCTGGCAAGCACAGTGAGGATGTGATGCAGAGAATTTGTTCTCCTTTTATGCATCACTCAGAAGTGAACCCTTGGTTTATGTAGAGATCATGCAAAAACATATGAATTGCAAAAGTTCTTACTGTAAAACAGGTGGAGTGCACTCAGTGCACTAACTTCACTTGCAAAACACACCATTGCAACGATTCAGGATTTATAAATATATACAATGGAAAACTTCAAACTGGATTTTGAAAGGCTCCATGGCAATGAATATGTGCCAGATTTCCAACACTTCTCCCACCCCAGACTCCTCCTACTGGGAAGGACAAAGTTTCTTCGGTGGTTTTAGTGGATTTCTCAGTGGTGCCAGGAAAAGCTTTCAGTAAGATAGCAGTTATTCAATACGGGAATATGGAAAAGTTAAAGAAAAAAGGAATCATTTAACCTTGTCCTTATACAGGTTCCAATTGTTTTCCTAACTTCATCCTAGATCACAGCACATATTCTTCATGATTCAACAACTATTTTATCCTCTATACAGGTGTGTAAAATTACATCCTTCTGCAAATGCCTCATTCAGGCAAGAGAAGGATACCTACTGCAGTACTAAGACTGTCTACTACTGAAAAAAGGTTCACAGAAAAGATTTTTGCTTCCATCCTTGTCCCTTGTATGTGTGGGAATGCAGATCTGGAAGTTTATCCTGGCTCAGCGAGTGCAGGTTCTACAGTCTCATGCAAGTAGAGGACATCATTGTTTCTTGGCCAGCAGGTTGAGGGAGGTGATTCTGCCCCTCTACTCTGCTCTGGTGAGACCCCACCTGGAATACTGCATCCTGCCCTGGGGCCTCCAACCTAAGAAGGATGTGGGCCTGTTGGAGCGGGTCCAGAGGAGGGCCACAAAAATAATCCGAGGGCTGGAGCACCTCTCCTATGAGGACAGGCTGAGAGAGTTGGGGTTGTTCAGCCTGGAGAAGAGAAGGCTCTGGAGAGACCTTATTGCAGCCTTCCAGTATCTGAAAGAAGGAAACTTCTGGAAACACCCTTGCTGCAACACCAACTAACTTTTCCTTCCCCACAGTGGTTTCCATGCTGCCGCTGTCAATCTCCTGTTTTACACCCTACTTTTAAGTGCTTTGGGGCTTTTGGCATTATTATTCTTCACCTTTCTTTTTTGGCTTTCTTCTACAGCTGGAAGCCTCTGACTCTGTAACAACAAAATAAAAATTCTTCCTGCTCTTATACTAGTAGTAGTACTATCATAACTTCAATAGTACTGTTGAAGTCACCACAGCCTATGAATAACAGAGGAACCAGCCTTGTCTTCATTCAGCCACTTCACAGAAGGCAGCTATACCATCAGCCCTAAATTACCATGCCCAATACTCACTGGGCTGAAAAATCAATCTCTTTTAACACCCCGTCCTTCAACTCCCACATCACATTTTGACCCTCCCAGTAACCTCTCCCGTTGGTACCAAGCTACACCCCTCCTGGTTGTGTGCAGCTGTGCTGTGGAGGCTGCTAAACAGGACAGGATTTGAGGATAAACCACCTCTCCTCTCCACAGACGTGGCTGTAATCTACAAATCAGAGCAAAGAGTTTGAGAAGCTTGAGGATAAAGTAACTTTTTTTGCTTGCTATCCTTAACATTTTACAGAGCTATAAAAGCTTTCAAAGCTGACTGCTGAACAAATTTCATCTGTGCTAGAAAATATCATGTCACATTCAAAATGAAACAGAGAATGATGAAAGACCACAATGGATATGTCATACTACCTAATCCACATTAAATAAAATTATCTTTGAGATCAAATATGATTAGACAAAAGCAGTTTGCAAGAAACCAAACAGGAAATTGCAAAAGTCGTTTGATACATTCTCCCTGCATCAAAGATTTTTGCTGCCAGTTTCAACACACAGTGTGTTTTAAAGAGACCAAAAGCTTCCATTTCGCAACAAGCCCAGCTTGATGTTTTGGATTCAATTCCACCGGCCTTTTTTATGTCTCGGGATTTGATAAGGAAAACATTGCACAGTTTAATCAGGATTTCTTTTTATGCAGAGATTGCTATAAAAGGCAAATCTGACTTCAAACATAAGTGTATTTATGCAGTGATGCTGCCATTTTACAGCTATGGAGACACTAGTTAAAGATCTTTGCAGCAAATGACGGGCAAACATTTACCATACTGGCAGCAAAATGCTCAATCTGCGGTGCTTGCCTCCTTAGCAACCCATTTTAAGGGTATTAGCATTTAGAATGGTCAATTCTGCAAAATCTTTCAACTGGAACAACCAAGCAAAATACAGAGGTACACATATATGTGCATGTGCCCAAGAGGTCATGAGCGCTGTTTTGATGGCTGATACCTGGTTTTTGGGCCACACATTCTGTGCCTTCAATGAGTTATTTGAAGTGACAAGCTTCCACCCTGTTAGTCCACCTGGTGCTGTCACAGAGGCAGGGAGCACTCGTGTAGCAGCACAGCTACGCACCACACTGCAAATGATGTCAGATCTGAATCTCCTCGTACCGTCTAAGGCTCAAACAAGCTGTCTGTACCATCTGAGAGGAACACATGGTGAAATAGCTCATCTGAATCTCCGAAAGGCTTGCGGTGACCTGATATAAAGCACTGACATTCAGCACCTGGCACAGGCTCTTTCTGTAAAATTGACTTCCAGTTTTCTGTTTGTAGGTCAGTAGCACTTCACCGCAGAGCTGGAAATAAACCTTACTGCCAACTTCCCATTTGCAGAAATCGTCTCTTACTAAATGCGTATTCCCCCCTTCTCACTGCTGAAATGGCCTCACGTAAGAGCACAGGAATGGCCATATGGTGTCAGACAGAAAGTCCATCGCCCTTGTGTGTTACCTCCAGCAATGGCCATAAATAGATGCTTAGGAAAGAGTCAGAGCACAACAGGACAAGCATATCTGATACTACCCCTTAACAACTCACTGCCTTCAACTGTTTTCAGCTTAGGAAGTTCATAAGTCAGATGCTATGGCTATGCATTTAATAACTGGCAAAGAATTTTGCTAGCATGAACTTGTCCAGCCTCCACCTGAGCTCATCTAAAGCTGAGCATCCTTCTCAGTCTGGCCTCTTACTGCCACTTAACAGCCAGGGTTGCCCAGTGATTAGCGTCACGTAAATCATCCTTGGGAGATATGCTCGCCTCTCCACTGGAGACAGGGAAGCATGGATGATTAATATCAAGTGGCAATCTATCTTTTTGGTAGATTAACTTCAGTGAGATGAATCTCATCCTCGGTCTCGATGTCTTTGTTCTCCCAAAAGGTACAGTATCTTCCCTCTGAAGTCTTATTTGAGATAATACATTAAAGGCTCTGAGACATCCAGATGAGACAGTAATGGGAGTTGCGAAGTGCCTGTGATAAGCAGTAGGCTAAGGGCAGAAAGCCTGCAATGCTTTCTTTGCTCTACTTGTCTGTCCTTGTCTCTACAAAGCAAACATACACCAAATTACCTCAGCCAAAAACCTCACCCGTGTCAGTGCCACTACAGTGACCTGCATTCTGTTTTAGCCTTGGAGGGTTTTTATAGTTCAGGCAAAGCTGTGCAGAGCCTGTGTCACCCTCCCCAAGACCTCTGGGCAAGGAGGCCAGAGCAGAGGTTTAACTGGGAAACGCGACAGTGAGGGACGTGGCAGGAGCAGATGGCAAGGGGGAATGCTGTAGCACTGCTCGGAAATGAAACTCTTTTCCTAGCGACTATGTCGATATTGTTAAGTAGCGCTAATAGTGCGTCGCTTGTTAAATGGCTTCTGGGATTGGCAAAGAAAGAATTCAAATCATTAAATAGCAACAGGCAGAAAACCAAACAGCAAAATGTCAAGTGGTAATGAGAACACCCTCTGCGCTGAATACCTCCTACTGACATCCAAAAGGGTGCTTTAGGGTCGCAAGGAGGAGAAGGTGGCTCTTGAACAGTTAAGTGATACACTTCCCAGTTAGCAGAAAAATCCTATTTTATAAACAAAATGATTCACATGAAGGAAGAACGTCAGGTACCAGTCACTGATACTCTAAAAATGTTAGCTTTCTTAAGTGACATCACATAAAATCCATCACTTAGCAATAACATTGCTCTGTTTCTTTGAGAATCAGGTGTCTGTCATTTTTTCATAGCCAGCTAGAGAAGTGTAACACTTTGTTCCTGCTACCTTATTGGGAACTCAGGCTTGGCATAGAGATTTGAAAGCATAGCTGAGTCTTCTAGTAGCGATTTTCCAGAAAATGGGAAACCTCAACAGTGGCTTTAACAGCTGTGCTGTATCTTGGCCCTGGCCTCACCACACACCACTCTGGGAATGGGTTGCTAAGAGGTGAAATGTCACCCCAGCTCAGATGCTGTTTTGTAAAATCCCTGTTGTTACTTCAGAATATCTAGTATTTTAGTGTTTCTTTTTGGTTAAATTTTAGATAGCATACTTTTACACGATGGCATATTGTGAACACATAAGGTGAAATTATTATTTTCTTCTGCCCTGGCAGTGTGTGATTGCCGCAGTGTCTGACAACCTTCTAGCTGCAATCACAAATCAATCTAATCCAGTTGCCGAAGACGGCAGCAATATACAGGTTCGCAAAAGCTTCATAACCACATTTTAATTCTTAAGCTCTTTTTAAATAAACGTTCTGCACTAAAGAGATACCTCACATGACCAATATTCTCCCCACGCTAATTCTCTTGTGTCCCATAGAAACATGCATATGTGTATTCTCCTCATCTGAAGCATGCACTATTACGTAAATGAAGACGTCCTGGCTGCTATTTATTTACTGGTAATATCTAGAGAACCAAGTTCTTCTGTCCACCATTTGCCAGAGTATCACCCTACTAGTTACAGTGCAAAGACTGGGTATACAGTGCCAATCAGGACAGTTATTCCATGTTCACTGCAAGTGGATTAGTTTAAATGCTCTAAACCCCACCCACCCATCCAAAATTAAAGGGTACCTAAGGCAATCCTCTTCAATTTAATTAAATAGGTCTAATTCTGAAGAGGGAGGATCCATGCAAATGCTTTATGCAGTTAACTTCAAATTCTCATTTTAATTAATTCAGCTCCCTGCTTCACCTTGAAATCACAGCCTCAGGTTGACAAGCTCAGGAAGCACAGCTGCTTATTTTCAAAATACAGTTGTCACAATGCTCACCCTACCAGCAGCAATGGAAAATCTTCACTCTAACTTAGAAGCATCAAGATTTCACCTGTTATTTTTAATCTTGTTGAAACCTCTCTATTCTATCAATCTCTGCTTTTCTTCCAATTCATTCATAGGACCTATGTATTACTTCCTCTGCTGCTTTCCCGATTCATGCTAGGCTAGATACAATGCCTTTGTTCTTTTAGATGAGATCCTGTTCAAAGCTGTTCCTTATCAGCAGTGTCTCAGATGCCAGAGGTGCGAGTTTCAGCCTTGCTGTTGAACCAGTCTAAGGGTTGCCTTGACCAACAGGTGTCTAGATATTCAGGCAGGGACATCCAAAGCTGTTCCAAGATGTTCCAAGATGCTGTAGCAGGCACTTCAATTCTGAGTTTGCTCTTGGCTGTAGAAACTGTTTTCCCTTAACTAAGGTATTCCCATGGGGAACCGAGCTCAGCTAGATCTTTGTCCCCAAGCACAGCTACCCCTCAGGTGCATTAGATGAGCACGTGCCTTGTGCAGGCTGGAGCACCTCTCTGTGGAAAGTTACTCTGCTGAATTAGCTGCAACAAAAAGTGTAAATAACTGGCATGACAGTAAGTGTTTTCACCTGGATTTTTTCACTCTCATATTTCTGCATAGGTAGCGTCCAAGATACCCTAATGATAAACATGCTGTGATTCCATTCCCAGAATTTACATCTGTCTAGTGCCTCCTTGAAATAGCTTTTATTATTTCAAAGAACCCTGCTGCTTTTAAATTATTGTTCTCAACCAACTGCTGCTGGATTTCATCTTCCAAGTGTGGAAGACTGAGAACAAACAAAAGCCTTTTTATTGCTGACAAGTCTCAAATGGAAACAGAGGAGGAGTTTCTCATCCTATCCCTGGTGCCAAGAATTCCTCCCCTCTTTTCAGCCAATGCCAGCAATGCTGCATCAAGGAAAAGAGCGAGCTTTGTCAGTATTGAAGAAAGATGCAAACAACCTGTATGAAGGAGCTGCAAATCTAAGTCACATGCAATTTAAATTGTGAATCTGTATGCTCTAAATTGGAGGGGGTGGTGAATATCACAAAAGCGTGCAGGGTAATCAAGCAGATGTGCTTTAAACTGCCTGGATGTGCCAGGAACAACCATTCAAGCAGCAGCACTAGCTGACCTTCCACATAACTAATACAACTGAGGCAAGCATCCTATTGTGGACACCCTCCTGGGGAAGCAGAAGATGCCTTGGTCCCATTTACACACAGTTATAACTTCCATGCTTCCAGGAGCACATGCACACAGAAGAAAAAATACAAAGGGAACCTGAAAGGCGAGTATCTGTATGGAAAAACTCAGTAGGAGGCTATAAAACTAACCATCAGTGTTATCGTGAGTAGGAGCTATTCAAATCTGTTTACAATTTCCTGAACTCACAAAACACAGAACCTTTCCACACTATGTCTCATCATACTGGGAAACTCAGAGAGAACAGGAATTCCTTTAGAGATAAGAGCATCCTGCAGAGTTGTATCAGTTTAATATTGAACATGATTCTGGAAGGGCTTCAAACACCAAGCCTCTAGTTTGAAGTCTTTAATCATATCTGAGAAGACAGAGGTGCTGATTATCCCACCTATTAGGGGGTTTCTTGCATGACCTTCTGATATTTTTGGCATTGGTAACTTCAAAGCCAAACTACTGGATTTAACTGGAATTACATAGTCTCATGCTCTGATCCAAGCTGGCAATTCCTTTCTGGTGTCAAGTTCTTCTATTGAAAAAAAAAAAGGAAAAAAAGAAAAAGAAAAAAAAAAAAAAAAAGAAAAAGAAAAAGAAAAAAAAAAGAAAAAGAAAAGAAAAAGAACCATCTGGGGGAAAAGAAAGGAACACTGCCTAGGGCATAATGTTTTAATGTCTCAAGGGACAGCTTTGCTCTGAAGGCACAAGGAGATACTGCTGACTGGAAACAAGCACACAGCTACATGGTATCAGTGAAAGTTTTGGTTGTTCTTACGCAGAAAGTAAGTGGTTCTCCATGTGCCAGAGGATAAAGAGGAAAAGAAGATTAACACACGCTGGTTGTAATGACACTTTATACCTGTGAGTGGAAAAGGCATTCCCACCATAAACAGAGAAGTCAAATGATGAGGTGTAAGCAGAAAACCACAGAGCAGAGCTCAAGAGTGGGTGTACAGGAAAAAAATGAACAAAGCCTAATCTCATTTCTCAAAGTGAAAAAGGGCTGCACAAGCCCTTCCTCCACCGTGATCTTTGCAGCCATGTTCATCTCTACCAAAATGCCAATGCCTCATTATCAATTTACTGTTGTGGCCAAGGTACCTTGGTTGCAGAGTAAGGGGCTGACCTTCGTATTCTTCTGATTTTCCTTCTGCTCCTTCTCCCTTAGCCCAACAAGATGCTTAGGCTATTCCCAGGTGTAGAGGATGGGAATTGGCAGCCATTCACAGTAATGGAAGCAATGACACAATTTCAAAACTAGAACTAGTTCCAGATGAAAAATTGTTTAAATCACTAGACTTCAGGCATGGGCAAAAGCAGAGATTTTGTAAATCACTGTATCCTTCAGTATTCAGTAATCGGGATGCTTCTCATAAACATTAAAATAATTTCAAGGAGCAGATGTTAGGGGCTAGACCTAAAGGATGCAACACTTGGGACATCATCTTATTCCTCTAGAGAAAAAATAATTACATACAAATTCCTCTATGTTGCATATGCTGACCACTGCTCAAACAAAAACCCAGTAGCAATAAAAAAATCTTTCATGCTAGCTCCAATTCCTGCTATGCAGCACATGAAAAATTAATTGGCTGAGGTTTAACTAAACCACACTGACAGGCATAATATAGCTTAGCTCTGTTTCATCAGAGAAATTACTTACTGTTCCATGCTGACTCAAAAGCTTTCAAACTATACATCTGATGTATTTTACACAGTGATGGTTGTACTACCAAGACAAGTTGCCTATTGAGGGAAGTAATCGCTACCATCGCAGCTCTGCTGTACCTAATGGTAGGATATAAATGCCTCATTTTCAACACCTTTGAGATAGCCGCCTGGAATCTATCTTCAAATATGATAACATAAGAGTTAGCTCAGTTCCCCCCATCATAATGCAAACCCACTGGGAAAAAATTATTCTGTGATGCCTTCCACAGATTAATTCTCCCATGGAAAATACTTGCAGACATCCAATAGAAAGCCTCAGAAAGGAAATGAAAACAATTCAATGGTCTCAACTTATTCCATAATGATTATTTTCCTTAAGTTTATATATGCTGTCAGACTCCCTGAAAAAACAGAGGAGAGAGAAAACTGGTAATGAGGTATGCAATTTTATTTCGGCTATATGTCATTTTCATCCAACATTTTTTTCCTATTTTTTTTTTCTTTCCCTTTCATTCTTACATTGCATTATATTTTCACAAACAAAAAAGGGCGGAGGGCTGAGGTATGCTGACAGAATATTTGAGGTATGTGTCTCATGTCTTATTTAAGGCTATTTTTATAAACATTTTTGCTTGCTTACTTGGCACCTAGTTTAAGACACAAAACAAGCCTAACAGTCAACAAAAACCAATGTATTCCAGTTGAGATGGACAAAAAAAAGGAGAAAACGCTGACATAGTGTTAGCCCTCTTCATGTCTGGAGAACTTGAAGGTAGTGGCCGGCACAAAGGTCAAGTAAAACATACAAAGCAGCTTCTAGGAAGCAAGGAGGACTGCCAAATGTTATCCCTGCTGCGTACACTTCACTTGATAGAATACCAACATCTGGCAGGTTGCCATACATCTTGATCCCATCAGGCATATAAGGCTCAACATATGGCTCGAATGACCTATAGACTGCACATCCCCCTCAACTTATTCTGTAATGCTTCAGTAGTGGTTTATACCTGAAGACGAAAACACACTATTTGCTTAAAAATTAATCCTGTTCTCTTGCATTTTTGTCTAACAAGTGAGCTAACCACACAATACACAAGAGAACAAAAATTAGAAGGTGAAAAAATTTGACAATTTCCTAATTTCTAGTATTTGAAGAGTAGTATTCATCATGCTAAGAAAAGTTTCGTCCAACATAACTATTTATTGAATATCATGAAGAGACTAAAAGCTCAATCACATGTAAATCTTGAGCGCTTAAGAACTCGGTGCCACCAGGCAACTATTTTAACCATCTTCTAGGATTTACTGTTCCCACAGCAGAGCCCGAGGAAGAGAAGTAACATGTGTTTCTCATCCACTTTAGTGCAAAATCAGCAGACATAGTGTGAACACATTTCACAAACGGCTCAAAATAAGCCTGGATCACTTTGCTTTGAAGTTAAAGAGGAGCACCCATACGGGACATTTCACTGGCTCTTCTAGGGGGGCAGAAACCTTCATCAAAGTGTGAGAACAGCCATCCTCAGAGCCATATGTTCTCACAAACCCAGATTCTCACAGCATAGGTTTTGCTCATGTACTAAGACCATCACGGGATGATTAAGTGTGGCTGAACTAGACAGCAGCCAATGACATCTTTATCACGCCAAACAAAAAGAGAACAGCCAAACCATCTGTGTTTGTGTGCTTATGTTAAAGATTGTTCAAACAGTTCAGACCACATTACAGAAAACTGTAATAAATTATACATTGATTTTTTCTCTCTAGATAAGCATGTCTATATATGTGTAGGCAAAATAGCACTCCTCAGTGGCTGACATATGCACAGGACGGGCACAAAGCAATGTATAATTTATTATACTTCTATTTGCAATTCGATATTTGTGCTTTGAACTCTTGCAGTTGGTGAGGCTGCACAGGATAATTAAAGACATGAATATGTAACAGCTTTCCTCAGGAATTAATTTTTTCCTACCCAAAGTGATTTCTGTAAAAGCTTGTGCAGTTATTCTTTTGTTATGGAAGGCTGAGCAGGGAACAAAGAAAATAAAGTCAAAATGTATTGTATTTGCATTTTCCCCCCATTTTGTTCAGTGGAATCTGAACTGTGGAAGCACTACTGGCCTGAAGAGCTGTAACAGTTAAGAGAGAAGGAGCGATTTGGTGGCCTCCCATGCCATATAGAAGATGCAAATTTGCACTCCCCTGGTGTCTTAGGATCTTAGGGTGTTTGGAGCAATGTTTTTAAAGTATATAAACAGGAGATAAATGTTATTGTCCCTGAGCTTGATAGCTGTCCCTGGGTCTGACACAAGTCAGGTACAGAAGAAATAACCACCAACAGAACAGCAGACCAGCTGCAAAACCTTTCACGTAAAGGGTGTCGAAAAGCAATCAGAAAATGGGCTGGCTCCAAGATCAAGCAGGGTTTCTCCAGAGCCTTCCAGCCAAAGTAAATACACAGACTCTTCTTCAAACCTGAAGTTCAGAGCTGTCTGAACGTCAGATGGTCAAAGCAACAAAACAACAAAGTGGCTAAGGGATACCTTGGTGCTTTAAGAGACAAGGTTCAGACTGAAGCGAGACAAGTACACCCACAGACCCTTAGATTGACACTCACTTGTATGTGCACGTACGTGATTACATGCACAATTTTGTGGTGCTGTCTTGCACCTACACATGGAATTTTAAAATAATCAATCTGGCCAAAAGCAGTCTAAGACTGAGAATAAACTTCAACTACTGGAACGCAAAAAGTAAGCTAAAACATTAGGTATGTGAACTGCACCAAAATCCCAAACTCTATTTCATTAGGCCCTTAGTACAAGACCTACAAAAGCAGTTGCAAAAAAAAAAAATACCCGGGTGGAGCGTAACACGTTCAGCTACAGGAGACCTTAGCATGCACATGGCAGTGCAGTTCCCAACACAACAGAAGAGCTGGCTGGATTCTTCAGTCTGAAGCTTATACGCTCAGACAAGTAATGAACTCACTGATCTAGATTACCATACTTCTACCCATGCTGAGGTTTTATTTATGACCCCACTGAAGCCAGTTTAAGTAAAATATAATAATCTCATTTTTTTGTGGCATCAGTGAGTGTACAGTAAAAAGATTAAATGATGAAGGAGATAAAAATTGGAGAGGTCACAAAGATTCTCATCGAGGAGCCACTGGTTCTGATACAGATGCAGCCAAGTTAAAAATGGAGGTTTGGGACATCCCTGCAGTGTTTAGTGCAGCCTTTGAACTCAGATGGATTGCCTAATAAAGGAGACCTCTTCAAGAAAGGTAACAGGCAAAGGGCGTTTGATCTGAGCTAACCCCGAAACATTCTGGAGGTTGTTGCTTTTTGGGGAGAAGGAGGGTTCTCCCTCGTCCCAGCAGCCCGACAGCTCTCCGTCTACCCACAGAGGGGCTTACCCCAGCCACGCTGCAGCCTTCAGAACTGCAGCGCAAGCCTTTTCCAAGCTGAGCATCACTTGTCAAAAATCTAACACAGGAATATTAATAGGCAGCATGGGAGTCTTTCAGTAACAACAGCGCAAATATCTACTACTTGTAAAAATGTGAGCATCCCTCTCATTTTTAATCACCTATATTTTGAAATGCTGGATTGAAGATCTCCATTTCAAAAATATCTCCAAGAGATTTATGCATCCCACACCACCATTTTGTGTCTTGCATGCATAAATCCATAATGCAATGAGGTACTGAGAGCTCAGGAAGAAAAGTCACAGAGAAAAACAACTGCAACAGATACCCCAATAAACAATTAAAGCCATCAGCAAAAAAACACAGACAGAGGTTCACTCCATCTGGTTTGCACCCTCAGAAGCAGTCTCCTTAAAAACATTCTCAAACTCACAATCCAGTCAAACAAAACTTTAGGAATTTAAACTGGACATCAAGATTTCCCTTGGGAAGACACCTATTGCTTTCCATTGGCAATATAAGGGAATGCACTTAATCTTGAAGGAATGCACACATTGCTCATTTGCAAGTTTAGATGAGAAACTTTTACCTTGTTTGTGCTGGTAGAAACTTATTTCCTACTCCCATTATTACATTTAAGGCTTTAGAGTTGCAGTAAAAACGTGACAGACACACATACATCTAAAATTATCTACACAGACCCATCTTAAATGTAACTATATCAATAAACTAATAATACAAGGAACAGCAGAGAAAAAGGGAAGGATTTTTCAAAAAAAATTAGCATTTCTTTAAGGAAATTCTGCATTTTATCATTTTGAAAGTGCCCTGCAAATCATGAGTCCTTTTGTAATATGAATGATTCTATGCTGAAAGCATAGTCAAAGGGATAAAAGCAATATGAGATAACAAATAGATGACCATAATAAACAGAAGACCATGTTCACCCCAGTTAAAATGAGGTCGAGTTAGAAAGTTTAAAACATTCCAAATAAAACAATGTTTTCTATGTATTTGTTGGTAGGCCTGAACTCAAGACAACTTTTTATGCAAAGTTTCTCCAAGGCCTAAGTAAGACCTTGCACTCCATAAAAGCACGGATGCTGCTCTGAGTGCTTTCCTCCTAGCACATTCAATACCTGATCCAGTTCTCCCTTGAAAATAAAGTGGAAACCACGCCATAATATCATAACACACTCCCTGACTGGAGAGACTGTACAAAATTGATCTCTACACTACATCCTTAAAGGAGAACATAATTCCTTTCACTTGTGGTTTACAATTACTTGAAGTTCCTCTAAGTTAAGGAAAGACATTATTTATTTATTGGCAAGTACATAGATTTAATTACAGAATAAAAACACATTTAATCCATCTTGTTGCTCAAACAGCATCATGGAAATATAAGTGATAAAATGCAGTACATCGATGCAAGACGACTGCCTAGCGTAGAGATTCACCACATAAAAATAAGCTCCAGCTCAATTCAGGAGCAAATGACATAGAGAAGTGGGAAATGATAAAATATTTAAAAAATCTTTCAGGCTTGGTTAGTGTGGGAAATGTGCAAATTTCTCTTAAACCTTTTATTTCCAGAGTGCTGGTATGAATACAAGTCAGTGAAACAAACAAACCAAATTTAAGAGATGAATACGATGTGGTTTCAGGCCAATTCCAAACCACATCCCATTACAGTACAATCTAGAGAGCTTGCAGAAGCCAGTGGAAAAGCTCTACTGGATTCAAAGCAGAAACACTAGTGACTGTAGACAGCCACCCAACTGGAGAAGAGTAGTTTGAGACATAGTGGGTGCCATGGGCACACAGGCTGGTGCTCATCAAGAAACTCTTATTTGCATCGTTGCTATTGCCCGAGTCAGTACCTTCAGAAACTTACATTTCTCTGTGCTTCTTTCATCTCTTTATTTGTTCTTACTTCTTCATAAAGCTTCAGGGTTTTTTGGCAGAATGGTTGAGTTTCACTGCGGTTTCATTTAGTTTTAGTTTACACAAAGCCTGCCACAGTGAGGCCCCAGTCTTCCCTAGGCACTTTGACTACAGTGTAATTAATTTCCAACTATAACTTGTAATTAGAATTATTAGTGACTTTTTATACCAAAACCCAATACAATGTAAGCAACCAACTGCTGTCAGATATCCTTTACCTATGCATGGCATATCCATGTCTGCTGTATGCATGAGAAAATCAAAGCAGTTGATTCACTGAACCCAGGTCTCCTCTTTGCTTTAGTTTCATACTGACATTTACTGCAATAATATAATATCACATCTGTCATTTTTTCACCTGATTTATGCTAGGAAACACAGCAGCGTAGAGTCTGCCCATTCAAAACAACCTGAGACCAGAAAGGATTCCCCTTGGGAAAATCTTGAAAGACATTCAAGAAGGCAGAATTTCATTATCCTTAAGTGAATCTCTGAACAAACCTGTTTGACCCAGCGTGTGATACAAAACACATCTAGATGAAACACACATATGACAACAAAAAGCAGCAAGTCAAACTCCTCAGAAGGACCACAAGAAAAGGGATTGCAATCCCTAAGAAGAAGGACTGGGTCCTGGTAAATAAAAGAGCAAATGCAGTATGGTTAAACTTTAATTATATTTGGCTCCCTCAAAACAGATGCTCGCAGACAGATTTCTGTTTCACCCACTAATGACTGTCATACACAATCACGTCACCGATTTCAGAGGGCTGCAGGGTTTATACGCTTGCAGGCAAAACTGACAAGGCACAACGAAAGAATATTCAGAAAATCCAACACCCTGCTTAGTCCAACTGGGATTTTCAGGTACTGTGATAGAGACAAGAGAATTAGATTGTGCCACGCGGTTTCAGGAAGAGGATTAATCATCAGACTGCTGGTATCTGTTACAGCCTCTGCATGTAAAAGCAATAGCCCTGCTGACTGTGGTTTGGGAAGCCACAGCGTGCTACTCCTCTTCACTATCTGGTCTGGGTTTCTGGATCATCACATAGTGCTGAAAGGATAACAGGAGGCAGTGACAGAAGAAGACAGACACAGATAGGCAAGGCGACAGAAGGGAGAGGTACATCACAAATACGTGCAGGGGAAGGCAATCTTTTGGGAAGTCATATATGCCTTGTGTACCTCACATTGGCCCAGAGTAAACCCCCTCCCAAGAAATTTAAGAGAGTCTTTCTAATTACTTCACAAGATGTTACAGTGGGACTTGGTCAACTTCATCCTTCTGCTGCAAGATCTACAAAGAATGAGATGGGAAATTAATACACTCATTCTCCAGTCCAAGGCCATGTTTCTCAAGGTTGGGTCTTCCCAGCTCAGATGAGAATATATCAAAATGAAGCTCGTCTGGAGATACGCAGCACTGCTGTCATGAACCTCGTTTCATCCAGTTGTATTAAAAGCAGCTTCTTGTTCTTGCAGCTTAAATAGAGAAGGAAGAGGAAACAGAAGCAAAAACTTCTGTCCCTCTCCTTCTGTTCTGGGGGTGAACGGAGCTTCAGTGTGAGAAAAGGAACTAGCACACCAATTCCCACATACAAATAAGGGTCACCGCCAACGTTAAACGTGTTCTTCAAATACCAAGTGGGGATCCCAGGCTGCAGGTGCAGCTCTGCACACACCAGCATTTTCCTTCCCACAAGGCACTAAATTACCCTGAGCACTGATACAAGAAAACCAGTGCCACCATCTCCAAGGTGAAAGCAGAGCCTGGAGTTTGCATGCCAGCTCCAGAGATAGAAGGGTTGTTCACTAGCCTGCCCAAGCCATAGCAGAAGAGTTAGCTTCCACTTCTCTCCTTCCAGTAGAACCTATCTCCCTCTAAAGTCCTGCTGTGCAGGCACCACTTGTGTTCCCACAGAGGGAAAGTGCTTGCTCTTTGAGAAACTGCAGAAAAGCTGAAGATCTGCTTTTAAAATATCACCAGTACCCTTTGTCCATAGATACCCACACTCCCTTGTAAACCTGACCAATACCCATCCTTTGCATTTCAAGCTCCTTACAGTTGCACCATCAGAAAAAAAAAGGAACATTAACAATTCACTCAAGTCTTGCTGACCTGATGGAGAAAAAGAAAAAAAAAGAGAAAAAAAGTTTCTAGAAAACAGTAGAGTGCATGACTCATTACTGAGGAAATATCATTCGGTTACGTCTGCCTTCAGAATGAACTGGCACCTTTCAATGAAAAGTACAGTACATCTTCTGTCGAGAAAATCCTTATCTATCACCTGGAACCAAGCCCCAGCTGCCAACTGATCTTTGCTTATGAAGGCTCCAAACACAACGGGCTTTGAGCAAGAATCTGCTCACATGCAGAGAACAGCAGCAAAACCAGCCAGTCAGGATCTGTGTCACAACATCTGTGTTACAAATCTGATTATTTACACAATGAAGCAGGAAAACAAGGAAAAGTGGAACTAATTTTCTTTATGGACCTTAATCCTTCCCTCTGATTCGTATGTTAAGTTCCTTCTTGCCTTATCTTGTCTGCTTTGATTGTAAGCTCTTCAGGGTTTTCTGCACTTGTTCAGTGTCCACCACAAGATCAGCTGATGGATCTCTGAAGGATTATCATTGTTCAGTTCACCTCTAACTCCAAATCTGCCTTGATCCATAATGCACTAGTGATATTCTGATGCTAATTTTTAAACGTTCTTGTCTATATCTTGTTTCACCAGTCCTAATGCATAAGTGGCTTCACAACACTAAACAAACTCAAAACCTAGCAAGCTGTTCTCCTACTTCTGTTAGAAGAATAACTCCTATAGATAGATTTTTTTTCTTCAGATCAGCCAAAAGCTGGTGTGTAACACTTTTCACCAAGCGGCTAAAATGCAAGGGCGTGCTCATTCTTCTCTTCAGAAAACACCATGTATGGGCTACAGCAGGGCTACAGCAGGGGAAAGGTCCTTATTACAAAAGATAATTGCCTCATGTCAATTCTTTGCACCATTGTCTTCTCTTGGGGTTAAGCTAGAGGAAAAAGAAAATGATCATTCCCCAAAAGACTTGTGCCAGAGCAAACAGCCTTACGATCAAGCAGTGAAGACCGACAGACAGAGCTAATATCACTCAAGTTATTCAGGTTGGGTGTACTGAAAAAAATCAAACTGAGAAACCAGAGCAAAACCTGTGTGCAGTTTTGGATGCCTCAGTATAAGGACATCAAACTATTAGAGTGCGTCCAGAGAAGGGTGACCAAGATGGTGAAAGGTCTCAAGGGCAAGACTTAGGAGGGGCAGCTGAGGTCACTTGGCTTGTTCAGCCATGAGGGCTGCCCTCATGGCAGTGTAGAACTTCCTTCAGGGTGGCAGCAGAGGGGGAGGTGCTGGTCTCCTCTCTCTGGTGACCAGCGACAGGATATGAGGAAATGGAATGAAGCTGCATCAAGGGAAGTTCAGACAGGACATTAGGAAAAGGTTCTTCACTAAGAGGGAAGTTGGTAGCTGGAACAGGTTCCCCAGGGAAGCGGTCCTGGCAGCAAGACTGTCAGAGTTCAAGGAACGTCTGGACGACGCTTTTAGTCATATGATTTAACTTGAGGTAGTGCTGTGAGGAGCAGGGACCTGGGCTCGATCTTTATGGGTCCCTTCCAACTTGAGATATTCTATAATTCTATTACCTGCACTTCAGTCACATGTAATCTTGTATCCTTTCTCACATCTCACTCTCATCTTTCCTTCTCTGCTCCCATTACACTTTTATTTTCCCTCATTTTTTTCGTGGGGCTCTATTTCCCCTCTTATTGTTCTAATTCTTCTACTTAATACCTGTTCTCCTGCCTTTGATCCATCTCAGTTACTTAGACCATGAGTGCACAGCTGATCCCTGTTGATCTGTAGTTACAACAGTAGAAAAAGCAAGAAAATGTAGCATCAGCATCCACCAACTGTACCTGGGCATCTAGAGACAGAACAAGATGAACCAAGTATGAGTTGGCAGCCTTAAAATATTAAGTCATCCTTATTATTTTCATTTTAGACCTTCATTAAAGCCTGTAATTTAGATGATGACACGTTTCTTTCCTTTGCAGAAATGCAAATGAGGTATTTTGCACACAAAAAGTTTGACATTGGTGTAGTGAATTATAGGGATATTGATGTACTCTACTTTCTCAAAAGGTTACCGTGATCTTTTGTTGATTAAAAGACAGGATGTTACTAAGATAAACGCTTCAGTTGCTGTTAACAACATCTCTCAATGGAAAATCAAACATTTTTACACAAAGTGCTGAATAAGATAAGGAAAGGATATTTGTCATGTCAAAGCAGGAGGTCTATGACCTTAATGATGCTGCATTGTATCATAGCATAAATGCAAATGCTTGACTTATGCAACACCCAAGCGCTAGTCTTTACATCTCAGAAATGAATATGCATGAAAGGCACATTTAAGAAAGTTTCTTCCTGGTGATACCCTTTACATCTGCTGGCCATCTTGTTCTGTCAAGTGAAAAAGGTATGAAGGAAAAGAAGCTACCAGCAAGACTAAATGTAATTGTAATAAAAAATGAACTGGTATTTTGTATCATGATTTCAGATGAATTAAATCTGCCTCTTTTTGCCATAAAGATACTGAAAGTGAAAAGAAATTAATCTAAATCAGACAAATCTAACTGGACCCAAACCACTCCAAGCATATCTGACATATAACATAAAGGTGCTGACTTCAGTTCAAGGCGAGAGCTATCTCTTTTTAGACACCCTTATTTGTATCCCGTACATAAGCTTTTTCTATTCTCTCCAAAGACATGGAGCCAGCACAGACATGCAATTTCTGTCCTCAGGACTGGTATGTTGGTTGAAAACATGCCAGGCAACCTCAGCTTTCACCTAGCCAACTACAAACTCCTACTGGTTAAGCTGAACTTGCTGCTCAGAGGACTAGATTTAAAAGATGGAGTGGAGCGCGGAGGTGCAGAAAAGCCACAATTATCATTTCATCAGAGATGGCCTGGAAAGGGCAAACAATCTTTATCCCACCTTGACATACATTTATGAAGACAACTGCAATTTCAGTGACAGGGTGACAAATCTAAACAAAGACTAAGAAGAAGATGAAAGATGAGTCTTTGTAACGAACCAATAACATAAAAGCTGTCTCTAAACGCACGGTTCTGAAATCCCAGTCTGCAAACAGGTGCATACGCAATAGCATGAGATTGTTTTTATCTCAGGTACAAAAAATGCCACACTGACAGAAGAGGAGATAGTTGAGAAGAGACGCAAACACACTGCCCTTTCCCACTCACAGTGCTGGCTTGGGTGCTCATGAGAGCTGCCTGACAATCGAACGAAGAAGCATTTGAACTCAGACTGCTTCAGTGAAAGAAAGCTTGCACAAAGAAGGATATCCACAAAGCAATTACTCTTTTCTGTCGGCTTCGCTGACTTGAGAGCTCCATTGCATTGCTGCTGAGGTGAGAGCATGACAACTGAAGGACTAACAAGATTTACCAGCACTATTAGCAGCTTTCAGAGGTGTTTTCTGTTGATCCCACATAGTTATTTAAACTAATTAATCTTTATTTTTTTAGTGATTGTTCTTTATTTGTTTGGCTTTACCCATAATTTGAAGGACATTGAAGAGGTCTGGCCAAAATAAGATGCACCCAGGATGGTATTAGGCTCCTGTGTAACCCAGTTCACCATTTAGACAAAAGGGTGCAGCTACCTGACATGCAGCAGCAGGACAATAAACAGCCAGTGACTATGGAGAACATTTTGGGAGGATCACTGGCGGGCCAACAACTTTTAGTTATATGTGGATGCATGTATGGGAATACAGGTACATTAGTTTTCTCCACAGATGTGGAAAAAAAGATAAAATTCCTTGAAAATGGTGTTAGATGGGCTGAATATTCCAATACTTGTGATTTGAAAATGTTTCATTTTTTTACTTTAACTCTAGGGACCAATAATTCAAGTTAAATATAAGGATCCTGCAGCAACTACAAAAATAAATAAAAATGTTTTCATCAAAACCTAAGAATATAGGAATAGGAGAAGGCCAAAGATGGCAATGAGACAGAACTACAGCTAGAAGGTTAAAGGCACCAGCAGTCCAGCCATTGCCCAGCATTTTGCTGACTTTATAGGACAGTTTTCAGAATGTATTCTGGGAAAAAAACAATAAAGAAGCTTTCCTGTGTGTGAGAAGCTACATGCAAGGTTGAAGGTATATATGGGACAAGTCATCCCTGAAATCTATAAAGCAGATGATGGAAGAGGTCATTGTAGGCCAGCTGGAATTAGGAGATGAGATTTTTAAAGGAAACACAAAATGATGGATGAGACGCTTGGCATAAAGGTTTATTTATGATATAAATGGTCCTCACATGAAATCAGGAAACTAATTGAGATAGACAAGGGAAAGGCTAGAGACTAAGAAAAAAAACAATAGCTTGTTCCTTTGGTTAATCATTTCAGGTTTCCAAACCTTCATAGCACTCCTAGTTTGCTCTGCATCCAGCCGAACAGCAGAGTGCTCATCAGTCACTTGTTATTTCCTCCACAAGTCTGTACAAGGCTAATTTGCCTTTTACTTACAGACTCTGCCGCTGCTGAGCCACTTCTGGACACTGCGTTCACACTGCCTACGCTGCAGCAGAAGCAGCTATCAACAAAGTACCCCTGACACCGCCTGGAAGTCAGCAATAGCAAGCGGATTTACCTCTGCTTGTGATTCCTGTGTATTTTTTTCTACTACACGTCTCAGGCATGTGACAATGTTAACATGGACATTGTTTTCCCACTTGCAGTGTTTGGACATATGCACGCCATGGAGCCAAGACGTGTGTTTATTCCCACCGAGGCTTTACGGCTGCCCTCAGCATTGAGCACTCAATGCACGTGCACAGAGATGTGGACCTGAGGAGTCCCTTAAACAACATGTGGGAGCGACTGTATCGCAAACACCCTTTCTTGCTTTTGCTCTTCAGATAAAGGCCCTTCTTCTGCTCTGGCAGAGGAGGGCAGCCGTGATGGTGGGCAGCAGCAGATGGAGAGCAGAAGAGCAGTGCCACCCTTCACTCGCTCCTCCTTCCCCACGTGCTCCTCAGCGCTCAAGGGCCACCACTCTGCCCGGAACACGCGAACGGGGAGCCGTCTGCTCCTGCACACTGGTGATACGGCCAGGGCTAACCCTGTCCTTAAGTGGCGACAAGGTCAGGCGGCATCCTGTCGCTGCGGGGCTTTCCCGGGCAGGAAGGAAAGCGTGCGTGGGCTCCCACTGGTAGGCATCAGGTTTACATGATGTGAATGCACATATGCCCTTACCGCTGTTTTGCCTCCCTGCCTTTTAACAGCAATTGTTCCCATCAACCTGTCTCTTTGTGATTTTGTCACATTTTCCAAAGAACAGATTTGGAGGCTATTTAGTGGCTTCTGTGAAACAGATTAAAAAAAAATAAATAAAATCCAGTTCTGGAGAAGTCATGGTTTTACTGGTGGTTCCCACAACCTAAATCCATTGCTGGGTTTGGGCAGCACACCCCACAGCTGAATTTGGACCTACAAAAATAAATGTAGCCCAGACTGCGTATGAAATAAATGCTCCTACAGCAAAAATGGTAGCACATTTGAAAGACGAATGGGAGTTGTGCTGCTTGAAGCATTGGTTCCAGCAATCCCCCGACTCACAAAAGCAAGTCTGCTGTACGATTATTTAGAAAAACAGGAGGAAAAATGTAAGTAGGAGAAAAAAAAGCCCAAACATGCAGACTGCTACATTTTGGAAGCTACGTTGTGGTGCCTCCAGGGAAATGCGCAGCTCTGCTACTGATGAACCAGTGGCAACTACATCAGGAGGTATCACGTTCATGTACAGGATCCTCTGCAGGATGATGCTTTTAAGTTACTGAATAAATACATCTCTTAGCAGTTTAAAGAGACAAGAACCCAACTTATTTGGTACTAGCTGATGAGGTAGGCAGGAAAGGAACAGTACCATCAGACAGAGCCGTGGCAAAGGAGGGTCAAATGGTGGCAGAGATACTCGAGCGCTGCCACGGGCTGCTCACATTCAGGAATTAGGTGCAAGGATCAGCACGTTAAAGCAAGGTGGCAGCAGCAGAGATGAAGCCTCCCAAAATGAGAGGAAACAAAGAAGCGGAAGATGTTTCATTGCAGCTCTAAGGTTACATCCCTGAAAATGCCATCCATGTTGAGTTTATAAGTACACACAATCACGCTGTTTCCCACATGCTTCAGAAACAGACCGATAGGTGAGATCCTAAGGTACCAGTAAGTCCCAGTTAGGAACACTGACCGCGGGTCAGTCTGATTACAAAACCCCTTTGTAGCAGCCACTGTACTGGAGCACATCTCCGAGAGCCAGCTGCTGAGGGGCGATTACCAATGAGCAGACTGTGTAACCAAGCTGCTACACTCAGGGGATGATTGCTCTCATCTCCAAGCCAAAAATACAGCTCCTGCCGTGAGACACTTGTTCTGTGTGGTCCCTTCCACTGCTTTGAGGAGGAGGAAAGCAGGGCCAGAAGGAAAACCAGAGCACAACATCCATGTCCCCAAATACTGTGTCTGCGCGGGTTATTAGGGGCTCACCCTCCTTCTGATATCTGGGATTGTCCCACTTCAGCCTCAATAACAGACCACAGATTTTAATCCTGTCGACTTTCCTGACTTAGTCCTTTGTTTACAGATGGTCTACTGTCAGCCATTGTTTGACTTTAATAAAGATTTAGTGACTAAATACAGCCACTTTCATAACCACATTTCTGGGGATGCAATACTGGAAGATATGAGCTCAAGCATTTGTTTCTTGGCTATCGAAGAGAAAATGTTTATATTTTCAATTTTTTTCCCCTCAGTGTTTTCAAACAAAACAAGAAAGCAATCTCTAATTGTTATTTCTTTAAACATTTGCTCAACTATGAATTCACTCAGCCTTTTTTACAGTAAATATCACTTGCCTACATGTAAGACAGTTACTCATCACTGCAAAATGGGTAATAAAATCAGGGAATAAAACGGCAGCAGCGGACAAGAAACAGTATGTTCCTGCATTTGGAGAGCCACATCCCATCTTGGTACAACTTCACTCAGAGGAGAAACATGTGCTTTCACTGGGTAAGGATGTGGCCTTTGCCTTAGCCCTTATATTAAATTAACAGAAACAGAGAGAAACCCTCAGGTCAAGCACTAGGTTGCAAACCACACAAAAAGTGCTGACAGAGCTATTTTACTTGTGCCTTGGTATTTTTCAAGTGACTGATTTTAAAAATAAATTGCTAACCATGCAACTGCATGAATACCGTGTTTGTTTATTCTCACGTCAGTGACTGAGAAGCTGTAAATAGGTGTGACAGCTGCAGCATCTCCTCTGTTGTCACCGCTCTGCTCCTCCTGCCAGACAGGCGGTGAACGGGATGGCTACTAGGACTGACAGGAGCATAGTTAAGGTCCTCAGGCAAAGAGTTATACATGAGCTGTATTACTCTTAAACCGATGCTCGGGTTTCTGTCAAAATCAGCGCTCGCAGAGAGGCTGCTTATTTTGGGGGAAGAGCACACCCCGTTCTGCCAGCTGGCCAAGCTTTACTGAAATGGTGCAGTCTGACAGTCTCAGTTTTTCAAACTTCAGTAAGATCACCTGCTAGATTCATTTTGAAGGAAACGACACCATAGTTAAAAAAAAAAAAAATAAATCTCAGAGTTTGATAGTCATGAATCCAGTACTGAAAGGCAAGGCTGTAAGCTTAAAGATGGAACTTCATCAATATCCAAAAGAACTCAAGGGATTCTCTGAGCATTACGTGCTGGGCCACCTGGCTGCACACACATGACTTAAGAAGGATTTGCTGCTTTGCCTCTGCCACCCACGCCCAGTTTAAGCTTCCCCACTGAGGAAGCACCAAATTGGGAATCAGTTCTCAGTAAGACCCTTATCTTCTCCGTGGCATCATGGGGAAGAACTGCCTCCCTCTCTGTATCCTTTATTTGCTGGTGAAACTTCACACTCTTCATAAGAAGCTTTGAGGTTTATGAGAATGAAGATCACATTACAAGTTGAACTGAGTAAGTGGTAAGTCACTGCTGGATGTAGCAGTTGGACAACAACCCTGAAATACAGCAGTAGCCTGGAGCCACCCGTAGGCGACAGACACAGCCATATCATCTTTGGTTGCCAACACAAGCGTGCATGCCCATGCTGGCCCAGCCCAGATGAGCAGCAGTTTGCAGTTACGGTCCCTCTCCTCCCTGGTCATGCCACAGTCCGGCAGGACAGAGTCCTGGCACCGCAGATAATCACAGTGTTTGGGTGCAAGGTCTTAGTCATGCCTCACCCAAATTGACAGTATATGCCTGACCACTGCTTATATTGTAGGGTTCCAGAGATCTCTAGAATAAGTAAGGAGAGGCACCCATACCCTAAATGTTACATATTTCTGTAAAAAAAGATATCATGGATGTAGTAGAGTCCAGTTGAATTGCCCTGATAGCCTGTCTGCTATACAAGGTATGGAATAATTTTTTTGTTGAATTAAAAAAGCTAGTACTAAAAAAATTACTGAATCTGTTTGCATCAATGAAATTATACTCTTGCTGAGTCAAGGCTAAACTTAAAGTGTAAAGCTGTGTGATTAGTTTTCTAATGGCAAAGATCAGGTGGCAAGACAAGACCAGCTTTCATTTCAGAAGAGACCCTCCTAATTCCATTAATTCTTCTCTAGAACTGAATTTACAATTTTTAATAACTCTTGGCTTTGCCATTTCCAAAGGCAACAGTTTTAGAAATAACGAGCTGGCTCCCAGGAGCTGGCCAGCATTCTCCATATCGATTCCAATCATACCATGCTGCGTGCTCAAGGAAGACATCAGAGTTTGACCAGAACTACCTTTGCTAGCTGTCTCCCTTTTCCCTTCACTACCTCAGCATTCCCTGCGGCATATGCTGGTACCCAAAGGCTTTAAGGAACAGCAAGGGGTTGCTATCATGGCAGCCTAGACAGCAGCTTACATCAGCATGTTGTCTTCTGTCTTCTCCATGCCCTGCTCTTCTGCTGGCTATGTACTGTGCAGACCAGGGGTCAGGAGACAAATGTTTTAGAAGCAGGACTGTTTATTTAGTCATCTAAATGCTAAAGTGATATCACTAAAGTGATAAGCAAGAGATGCACCCTGAAAACGACCCATGCTGAAAATGGCAGCTGTCTGGGTAAAGAAGGTTACGTGTGAAAGTATAAAGCACAGTTGTAAGAGAAGTCAGGAGGTGCATACCTCTTCTCACACTTCATAAGATTACAGGAGAAATGAGTTGCAAAACTACCTTGGGCAATGAGGGAGAGAGAGCACAGCACTTCAGTATCTTCTGCTTCTGTTTCATGTCTGTGAGAAATGGCAGAGAACACACCAGGAGAATAAAACATCTGCCACCCTGACAACAAATCAGTGCAGGATTTCACCGCTTTGCCCATCTGCACAGTTTCACAGCATGCTCAATCAGATAGCTCACAGACCAATGCAGAATGAACCATTTCACAGCCTGGTTCCTATTATACAACAACCATTTGCCATGCCTTAATGTTGATAACCACATATTTGATAAAATTTTCCTCCAAATCTGTGAAGGGAAAGATATCATAGGACAGACAAAGAGAGAGGAGTGTTTGTGAATGCATTTTCAATATTCTTCTTCCAATTGACTGCCAGGCTCAGCATCCAGAGAAGAGAATTCAGAACTTTTCAAGTTGAGATTGTAAGCTGCTCTGCTCCAGCTGGAGAGCGATCAAAACACGAAACAGTGCAGAAGGAGTGACATTTCCATTCCTGGGGGTTTAGATTCTACATCTATCGTCATTCACTCTTTTTACTACACTTACACTTTCAGTGACTGTAGTGTTTTAGTCTGCTGCTCTGTTCATCTCCTGTCCCTGAACAGAAGAAATATTTACTCTTTGGCCCCCATGTTCCAGATTGAATCTTAAATCTTTGTGCGATTTGGACTTGAGCTGGTGCAGCTATAGCATCTGAAACAATTTACAAAAGGTAAGGATGAAGGATGTGAGAGACATAGAAAGAAGATACCCAAAAAGGACAGCAGACCTGAGTTGCATGTGTGTATAAAATGTTCTTCCACCAGAAAAGGTGGGAGAAAATCCCTGAGAAGAGTCCAGAAAAAGTTACAAGGAGCAGAAGACAGAGAGAGGACAGGAGCAACCTAATTTATTTCAAGTGGAGTTCACTTTTAAAGGAAAGCTATTATGATACCCCAAAATGCTTTGACACTTATTACAGATTATCAAAGTACTTACACTTCATTTAAACAGAGGTGTCTTTCAGGGGATTACTCACATACCTTAAGCATACACTTAATTGGGGGCTAAGAGAATTTAAGTGTGATCAGCTACTCCAAGTCCTTGGGTTCAGCTGCACTTTCAGAAATCCTTTAAAGCTTTCCATTTTAACACTTCTGCTTCCTCATCAGTTCGGTTACTTTTTCTCTCTGAATATACACCTCAACACCTCTACACATGAGGTGTACAAAGAGACACGGCTGTCCTTTCTACTTCCATGCAGCAACTGTGGGGCCAGTAGCTTTTATCAGTCCCAGAACCCAGCACATCTCAAGGCTCAGCACATATTCCCACATTTTGCAAATGCTCATCCAGTTGTTTTGGCACAAAAAAAATAAGCCACAGTGGAAGCCAATGGAAGTTCAATGGTTTTTTTTTAGCCATGCATGGCTCATTCCTAGACTGTTCCCCCTTTCCGAACATTTCAAAGGCTTACAAGCAAAATTACAACAAACAGAACCAGCTGAGGTTATAAGCTTTTTTTCAATTTTTTAAAACATTTCCAAACTGAAGCTCATCTATTTGCAAAACAAAAAGAATTGACCCTGTATCCAACAGCCTACTGCAAAGAGGCACTGAGGTTTTCTGAAGCGACTGTAACATTAATGTTTTCTAATTAGCTGCTGCTGGGCAGGTTTTGGTCCTGACAGCTACAAGGAGTGTGGAATTCAGCTTGCAGAACAGAAAGACTAAAGATTCAGCCTAAGAGTATGTGTCATTTCAAACACCCGGTGCTGTGAGACAGTCCTGAAAGCATTGTGTGGGTGTGCGAGCCAGTGAGAGAAATGGTGGGTAGCGACTACCATTAACAGCATCAGTTCTGGCTGCCGTGTACACACCACATGGTCATATTTGCAAGGAGAGATCTTCCACTCTGTGTTGCCTCTGCTCCCCATAATCCTTCCAAAGTTGCAAAGCATACATTTAATAAGTGTTCAGTGCTCCTGGTCTTGGCGTCACAGCTGGCCATGGGTTTTTCTGCTATTCAGAGCTCAACGTAGGAACAGGTATTGTTCATTGCAGCATCAGAGGGAACAGGACAGCAGACCCTGGACACTCAGCACCTTCAAAATAGATGGCAAGGAGTTCACACACTTCATCCTGACCCTTTTTGTACCCAAGCACTAACAACTTGCATATGCAATGTCAGGATCATGCTTGCCAAAGGCTTTCACCGCATTTATCCTCCTGCTACTCCACAGAAATGGAGCAACTCCTGACGTATCACCAGCACGAGAAGTAGATCAAGCCACCAACGGGTGACACAACTATCATCAGTTTACAACCAATTTTCAAGGACCTTCCTTTCACACTTGAGTATGTATCTACTTAAAACACCAGAGAGCCATCACTATTTTAAAAGATATCTTTAAAAATCATCACCCCTGTGAACAGTGAACAGTGGAAGGGGTTAACACTAATCCAGTTTAGGATAATACACTCATCAAACCAAGACGCCTGCCAAAGCAACAGACAGAGGACTCCAACAGACCTCACTGGCTTAGGCAGACAATGCAACTCATGACAGAAAATACCTTCAAGGAAAGTAAGCCCCAGCAGACGGACATAGCAAGCTAACAGAGCTGGTCACTGCTGAATTTACTTGGGTTGCTGTTCTAATTTTCTGCACTTCATTTGAATGCTCTGATGATTTCTTTGATCAATGATTTAATTTGATGGTGTACCAGTTGTGACCAAAGCATCACGCTGCTTTACTAAATCCCATGCAACCCTTTGAATCATTTGGAATTTCTTGGCTTGTGCCAGGTATGGGAATAAGGTTAGGAGCAGTTAAATGGTGAAACTGGCTTCCTAATGGCCAGCATCCATCCTATTTCCAACAAAACTTAAAACAACCCCACCTAATGTTTGCAGCTCATCAAATGAATTGAGAACTTCAACCTAGATTAGCCAAAAACAAGCTTAAAAAAAAAAATATCTATAACCAGTCTAGATTTTCTAGCCTATGGATTCTGAGGACCCAATACCATTGGGCTACCCAGTTGCTACCCAGAAACTCAATTCTCATCAAGTCTGCCAAGGGCATTACTGCTCAGTATGCAGACAGGGTTGGGCTCTTACCGCTAGAGAAATACTAGGCACCTGAACAAGCAACATGTTTGGCTGCTTCAGTCTTCATTCCTCTTACCTGCCATCTGTAGCTATTTTCTGTGTACAGTAGGACCCTGGCTGTTGCTGCCATCAACTGTGTTGTGAAAGGCTCCTGCTTTATCTGTCTAATGCATGTGAATGTGTCCAGTTGCAGTCATCTTACAAACCTCCTTTCCACATTCAACAAAGATGGAAAGATGTGAGATCTGCTCCCTTTGTGCACTCTTTAGCATATATCTGCTGAAAATCATGTAATTGATTAAAATAAAAAAAAAGCACTTCACAGAATTAGTCTCACAGTTAATCAGCACACGAAACACAAAGATATTATTTCAAGTATCTTCTAACCTTCCCTGTGCAAGGATGCAGATAACTAGACTGCACAAATACATGCATCACATAAGCCACATCCTACTCTTCCTTCTCTACCACCTCCTTCCTACCACATCCTCCTCTTCTAGCATTCAGCGACTCCTATGAGAAATTGGTCACGCTATTAATTGATGGAAATACAGTGACTCCAAAACATATAGCCTCAGCCTTCCCTGGATTAATAATATGACCAATAGTAGATTTCCTCTTGCTCTTCTAGGACGTTTTCCTTTGAATTGCAAAGCATTCTCGCCCCATTTGTGCCAGGCTTTGAAGTATTTCATTTTAAGCAAGTGGACAGTCCTGCTGATGTTACTGGAACAATATACACATTTTCCAAGTGCAGTAAATGCTTAAGTGTTTCGCTGGATTGGAATCACTGCTTTTAGCATCTTTGACAGCAATTACAAGCACAATCCTGGAACGACAGCCTCCTCCAAAGTGCAGCATCAACACTTTACAAAACCAGTATGCCCAAATCTCCGCAGAATTTTCAAAAGCTTTGTTGGCACAGAAATTTCTTCTGTGTGAGACTTGGAAATGCAGTATGCACTGTTACTGCATCCATAAGAAAGGTCCAGGGAATCCTCATGTCCCCCCACCGCTAAAAATCTAATGCAGTTGTGCCAAGCAGCTAGCAGAAAGACTTCTCCAGAAAATTATTCTCACTTCACTGTTAGCAATATCCTGGATGAGGACACCACTGATTTCTGCACACAGAACAGGATTTCTGCAACATCTGGATTACACAGCTGGTCCCTGTGGCTGTGCCATACCACAGCGAGGCATCAGAACTTAAGCTTGTACTTTGAGCATCTGAGACATCCACAGTTAAACTCAGCTATGCTCTTTCAGCTTCTTGATTCTATTTATTATAGGTCAAGACATTCTGAAGGAATCAAAGGATGACAGAGAAAATTACTTTAACCTTTGGAAGAAAGCAGAGCTGGTAGAGTAATGGTCAGTGCCCTATTATGCTGTACATAAGTGAGCACTGAACTGGTCATGTAAGAGAATGCCTACATCCTCCTAGCTAATATTATTTATGTTTGATGCTATGAATCAAAGAGGTTTTGTCTTAGGTCTTAGACTATAATCAAACCTCTTTTTTGACAAGAAGGGCTTCATGCATCTTTAAATCCTGATTCTCCATGTGATTTGGCTTAGAGGTTATTTTTTGGCAATCACACTTTTTAAAGAAAAAAGTAGAATAAATCAGTCCTAAGCACACAATGTCAAAGCTTCCAAATGACCATCCCATTCAGCACTGTCATGCACAGATTCTCCAGCTGGCAACCTGACTGAAAGGTCAGTCTCTCTCTGGAGGCAGGCAGTGAATTCAGATTTCTCGGCACATATGTGGTACACACAGGCACGCAAGCAAGCTGACGTTGAGAAAGTAGCCTGGATTCTGCTTTGAGCTGGTGGGAATAACCTACCAAAACCACAAATCTAAACCCTCTTGTTTTTAATACCTTCAGATTACCTTGCTGTAGAAAGAGCACACAGCTAATAAAGGCTTTGAATCCCTCTTGACCCCTGAGATGGAGAATACACAAAGAAAAAGTGGGAAAACAGATGGAGGATTATCCTGCACTCTGTGCTGATACAGCAGAGTACAGCGGATCCCAATTATGCATCCTCTAGCATCCAGAAATCTCATTAGAAAGGAATTAAAGGATACTGCACCTATGTGTGGGATTTGGGGAAATGCAGCGGCTCTGTTCAGGTGGTTGGGTGTCCAAAAACATCAAGCACATTCTCCGCACACATGCCAGTTTTGCAGCATAGACATAGGCAGTTCACATCTTCAGGAAAATATGAGCATTAATTCAAACATGTCCTAAACAAACTCAGTTTACTGTGTATTCCAGTGCTTTCCAGAAGTTATGCAGCTCGCAATAATATATATATATATTTAATATGGAAGCATGGCAGCCTTGGACTTCTTATAGTGACATGGTTATAGGCAGTTAGAAGGTTTCTTCAAGGTACCAAGGACCACTGCCTTGTTTTGGGGAAAGTGACCTGAACTACTGCCAATGCAATGAAAGGCTCAAAGTGACTTGAATGACCACTGACCAGACCTGAAATCCTAGAACAGTAATACAGAACACAAACCCAATTAAATTTAAATTATCTTTATTATTTAAATGGTTTTGCTTTCTGTACCAAACTTGTTAATTTGTTTCTCTAGCTTCTGAAGCGTGTCATGGGTTTTTTACTAAAAAAAATAAAAATCCTCAACACTACAATAGAAATTAAAGATTACAAAAATACAACTTTTAATCGTTGAAACTAAGCATAAAGAATTCAACTTACTGTATTTCAAATCCTCAGAAGTTGTTTACAAAGAGCTTTTGAGCATAGAGAATGAACAGATAATTCATATGTAAACTATATACGACAGAGCAAAAAAAATCCACAGAAATGGTCATGCTCCCAAGGATCTTACTAGTTTTTCCCTATTCTATATGTAAAAGAAGGAAAGATCATTTATCTGACAATTAAAATAATATTTTTACTGTATGGAGATATACCCGACATAAAAACATTGCAAGTTAAAGAAATCCATTCCTCATTTTCAATATGAAACAAAAATTACAGAAATCACTCAAGGAAAAGTTAAATTGCAAACCTAAATCTTGAAAAACATGTAACTGGCATTATGACTGCAGGTGCTGTTCAGCTCATATCGATTTGTATCATGCTGAAGACCATGACATCATTTCTTTCTTCTCTAGCTTCCCAGTCTTTCCCCACTATGCACCTCTATTTTTTCAAGTTGAATATGTGTTTCAACCCTGATCCCATTAACCCTGATGCAATTTTCATTGTTACAGTTTTTTCCATCAGCAGTGCTTTAGCCGGTTGTTAACTGGATATCAATTCTAGTGTGTCAGAAGTGGAGAGAGGGGGCAACTCAGCACTGGGCATCTGACAGCAAACCCTGTGCCCCTGCTGAAAAGCACTGAGTGCTCTTAGCCCGGACCCAGCGCTCAGCACCCCCCAAAACCAGGCTTCTATGCTGGAAGCAAAAGTCTCTACCTATAAGAAGAGGCTATTTTTGAGGTTACCTAGACTACAAGAGCACTCCGAAATCACTGAACAACACACAGAAATGAGCCAGTCATACAGCTCAGCAGTGGCTGAACATCTTTGGTGTAGTATCTTGAGGTGTACAGGATTACTTTAATTAAAATCTGGATTTAAAATGAAAAAAAGTACCAGCTAATAGGCTTTGACCAGATGCGAGTCAAGCACAACTGAGCTTAACCAAAATCAATTAGAGAACTGGCAGAACAGAGAACACCCGAGCCTGCACAACCAGCTACTGATGAACACACAGATGTAAAGAGGCTTATTTTAACAACGGATTTAATTATTACAGTCAAAAGCTGTTCTTCATGACATAGCTAATAAATGTACTACAGCTGAGATATTCAGATGTGGTTGCTTAAGCTGGGCATCCAAACCTTCGTGCTGTATCTACACTGCACAGATTTGTTAGCATTACTACCTGACAACCTCCTGTTCCACAACAACAATTTTTATCAGCAAAATGTTATTCTTTCTACAGCATCAAGTATATCATTCAGGGGGGCATTTCATTTATCTTTCTGCTGGCACGTGAAATGGTTTCAGGGCCTCCAAGGAACAAACCATCTCACAGATATCTTAAAGAGGAGGGGAGGGGCTGAATATGAAAGCTGAGGTTTATCTGTATAGCTTTGTATACCCAGTGCTTCTAGAAAGCAGGGTTCCTTGCATTCAGGTCTCTGAAGAGGTAAACATACCAATACAGTTATCCAGATGTGCAAACTCTCACCCACTGAACCTTTCAGCAAATGCACCAAAACTTTACTCAAAAGACACTGTTAACTATTGCATTACCTGCCCTTACACTTTCACCCTGCGCACTTTAGAGGAGGCCAGAACTTAAGCCTCCATAACACACCGCAGTATCACTGAGGCGGAAAGTGTTAACCTAACTTACACACACCTTCTGTCTCTGTGCGTACCTCGGAGGGGCTCTAAGGTACAGATCATTTATGGTGTCTCACAAGGCAACCTGGGGCCACAATGAGCGGTGCAAAGGTGTGATAAGAATAATACACAAAAGCAACTTATAGCAACATAAATAGTCTACAGCATCCTGCAGAAATTAAATTAACTTGAGAGGTAACCATTGCTTTTACACCATTAAGCATCTCAGTTTAGGCATTACCTGTTTTGGTATAAAGTATTAATGTACCTGCTATTCACCAGGTAAAATGCAATCCCCATTGAAGGTCACAAGGATGTTAATAAGTGTGATGGCAGAGCATCTTTAAAAGTGGTTAGAAGCATGGAGTCCAGGTCAATAATTCTTTTCTGGTCTCACATATCCCTTACTGAAGGTCATCTCGATGGACCACACCACCAGAGATGCCACAGAGATGATTAAAAAAAAAAAGACAAAAAGATATAGCAGGGAATAAAAAGTTGAAGAAAAGCAATGCTTAAATTAGAGGAGTGACACTCTGGGGGTTAAATGCCACTGTGGTGACAGGAATGGACAGGATTGCCCAGTTCAGAAAGAAAGGTACAAGAGGCCTGTGACAGGGGAGTAACAGACTAACAGTAGCATCCACTGTCCACAGTGACCTAACAACTGGATTCATGTTCTCCCAAGAAATCCTCTCCTACAGTTCATAAAAGGTCAATTACACAAATATCCCCCAGAGGACTCCCTCACGTGCCCCGTGCCATGCAGATCCGGTGAGCCCCATGCCCCTGCTGGGAGAGACACCCGGAGCCCCAACTCCCTCCTGCCTTCCCCTCACCACCCAAAGGGCTTTGTGGCACAGGCACCTCCAAATTATTCCATCCTTTCTTCCCGAGGTGTACTGGGCCACAGGAAGGACTGTATGTAACTGTACCCCAGTCTTCTTGCAGCTCGACCCCATCCCCATGCTGCTGGGTGGTGTCTAGAGGGGGACGGGGGAAACACGACAAAGGCTTCTGCCTCTTCTGCCTCAGGGACAGGAGATCTGTACCCATGTCGGAGAGGGCAAACCTCGCTTCGCAGATAGCCTTCCCTGCTACGGGGTTTTAACATAAATACTTTTCTTCCTTAAAAAGATGTTGCCTAAGGAAAGGCAGATTCCCCAAATTCACCCAAGTAACAATGAAAAAAGTTATTTTGTCACTTGCTGTGACAAAGGAAAATAATACATCAACCCCAGAGGATCAGGAAGAAACGCACATAATTCACTCTAAATTGTTGCATTAGTAACCTTATTAAGTCTAAGATATTTATGCAGGGAACTTTTCTGAGAGGATTAAAGCACACAGCTTTGTGACCCCTCAAATGCACAGAATTAGGGTAGAAGATACGTGGGATGTGGGAGAGTAAGAATAAGGGGGAGAATAGAAAGGGAAAGGGCGGCACGAGTCCCAGCTTCGGCACACATCACTGATTACTGGTGAAACCTGCCACTGTGCTGCACCTCTGCTTCTGTGCAACAGGGGCATTCCACTTCAACTCAGTGTTTTAGGGAACAAAAGATGGACACAGGGAGCTCACTGATACTGCTGAGAGGGACCACAGGAAAATGATTTGACACATATAAAATTTCCTTTGCATACTCCACTTCTCAGGAAGACCTCATATCAGTAGAAATGATGCTTCCCTCCTCCCCATTGTGGATTTCCTTAAAAATATATTCTTGTTAGAAATACCTCCAAATGGAAGAGATTCTTGGACAGCCCACAGCTACCTTCTGAAAGGCAGAGCCTGGCACCCCTCAGAAGTAGACTTTAGGAAGGGAACAAGACAAAACAGCCATCGCATTAATGAAACAGAACAACTCAGCAAGGATCAGATTTGGTGGAAACACCAGCTGAAGCCGGTGTTCAGGCAGCAACAGTGCGGAAAGGCCTCCCTGGCCCCTATTCCACCTCTAAATAGGTTGGGTGATGTCTTTGGCAAAAGCTCAAACTTGGATCCAAATCATTCTTCAAAAAAACCTCAATTACGAACATACAGTTAGGTATCTGCACGAATAGAAAAAATGATCCTGGAAAAATATGAAATGGATGTTCAGTGTGTGTGACTTTTTCTGAAGCATAGCACTGTCTGTTTAAAAACCTAATTCACCTGGATTCACCAAGATGATTTTCAGCTTTGGGTGGCTTATAGCCATTACATACTTCTCAGTATATTAAGCATCAATACATTGAACACCAATACCCACGATCGTGCCTCCAGCTGAAATCCGGAACTTAGCTGCAATTTCAAAGATTTGTTCATGCGAACAGAAGAGCGTTTCCACATACGCCAAGCCAGATTCTGTGTGCGGAGACATCAACTCGTAAAAACACAGATGCCCGCACAAAACCCAGCACGGAAGGGAGGAAAAGAACGGAAAAATCGAAATCTCCGGTTTCTGTGGACAGCCTGCCTCCGGAGGCCGAGGAGGTGCTGCCACGCTCCCCAGCCCCAGGCCGGTGGGGCCGCCCCAGCGCCCGCCGGACGCCCGGGGGGAGCGGGCCGGGCCGGGCCGGGCCGGGCCCTGCCGCCCCGCGCCAACAGGTGCTGCGCCCGCCAACTTCTTACGCAGCGCCTCCGCTACCTGGTCCGCTTTTTCCCCCTTTTTCCCCTTATTTTTCCCTTGCCCCCTCCCCAAGCCGTTCCGCCGCCGCAACTTTGGAGCGGGGGGAAAATGCGAGGAGGGGACGCGCGCCCCGTCGCCGCCGCCGCCCCGTCCCGCCGCCGCTCCCCACCTGGGCGGCCATGAAGGAGAGGTCCATGGTGCTGCCGCTGGTGCTGCCGGCGGAGCTGGCGGAGGTGCTGAGGCTGCCGCTGCCGCTGCTGCTGCTGCCGGGGGCGGGCGGGGCGCGGGGGCGCGGCGCGGGCGCCGCCTCCCCCAGCAGCGGCGGGCGCGGCCGCGGCAGCGGGACCGACACCGGTACCAGTTCCAGCTCCGGCGGCTCCCGGCGCGGCCCGGCCCGGCGCGGCCCGGCGCGGCACGGCGGGCGGCTCCGCCAGGGGGCGGCGGCGGCGGCGGCGACCCGGCCCCCGTGCTGGGCTGGGCCTGGGTCCGCCCCCGCGGCGGGAGGAGGCTGAGGGGCCGGGGAGCGGCGCCGGCCGCGGGGAGCGGCGGTTTGGCGCCGCCCCGCAGCACCTGCGGGACGAGGCCTCCCCGCCACCGCCCCGGCATCGCTCTCCCTCCCGGCCGACATCGCCTTCAGGGACCGGAGTGGCCTGGGATCACCCCCGGAGCGGGGCTGGCCTGAGCTGAAGCAAAGCTTTGCCGTTGCCTGAGGCAAAGAGGGGCTGGAGCTTACGTGACAGGGCTCGGCAGCCCCTCTTTCGGGCTTGGGATCGCACCGGCCATAGGCAGGCTCGGGCCGGAACAGGTCGCGGTGGCGGCAGCTGGAGGGGAAGGAAGGCCCAGGTCGGGCCGTGCAGGTCGGGAGCTGGTGATGGGCGAGTGCTGAAGAGCAAAGGGATGAAGAGCAGAGGGCTGGAGCACCTCTCCTGTGCGGACAGGCTGAGAGAGTTGGGCTTGTTCAGCCTGGAGAAGAGAAGGCTCCGGGGAGACCTTATAGCAGCCTTCCAGTGCCTAAAGGGGGCTACAGGAAAGATGGGGCGAGACTTTTTACAAGGCCATGTAGGGTAATGGCTTCAAACTGGAAGAGGGTAGGTTTAGATTAGATCTCAGGAAGAAATTTTTCACTAAGAGGATGGTGAAACACTGGCCCAGGTTGCCCAGAGAAGTTGTGGAGGCCCCATCCCTGGAGGTCTTCAAGGCCAGGTTGGACGGGGCTTTGAGCAACCTGGTCTGGTGGGAGGTGTCCCTGCCCATGGCAAGGGGAGTCGGAACTAGATGATCTTTAAGGTAACTTCCAACCTAAACCATGCTATGATATGATTCTATGAATAATTAACATTCTAAGGAGCAGGTGAGCTCAGCTTTTGCTGCATTTGCAGGTCCTCTACATCATACAAACCCTCTGAGATACATACCTGGCTGCTACACGCTTGCTTTTCTTGCCCAGCTTGCAAATCCATTGGCCTTTTTTTGAAATTCTCAACCAGCTCCTTCTCTCACCACAGCTGAAAAGAACTTCTGACAGCTTATTCTTACACCTTTTCATGGCTTAGGCTGTTATAACTTTATTTACAACTTCTCTCTCCTCCTTGTTCCCAGAGTTTCCTGTTCAAGAATTCACTGTAAACATATTTTGTACCTTTTCTTATGCTTTCACCTGTATCTCATAGATACTGTTATCACTTTGCATGAAAATTCAGTGAATTAATTTATTGAGTGGCTCTAAAAAATCTGTGACACCAACTAGAAAAGTAGGATAATAAAAATGTATGTTCTTATGTGTTGCATGGGGTTTTTTTCTATGATATTTATTGCCCTTCTGCCTGGTGGTTTCATCTCCAAGGCTGAACTATTTGGCCATGTGTTTACTACTTCAGCCTATTAGAGGGGCCTGAACCAGGGCTGGTGGGAATGCAAGTGTATGCCCATAGCAGAAGTACCTGGAGAATCAGCTTTGCACTGGCGTTTTAAACTCTGGAAGAAAAAAAAGCAGGTACTTCACCCTGCGTACGGTGAATTGTATGCTGTTTTGTCAGTATAATTTTGTGCTGTTGTAGCAGGTGGTGGTGAAAAAGAAAATCAGCTGGTTTAAATCAGTCCTTTACTTGAATGACTATGAGTGTGCCTGCCAAAAATGCTTTTATGTCGAGAGGCACATTAAGTAAAACAAGTAAAATCCAAAAGAGGCTGTGTCATTTTAAGATTTTTAAATTCCATTGTGTAAATAATGGAATTGTCTCTTCATGGACTTTCTCTAAAGTTTTGAAGGGTATTGATGTGTGTCAGAAGCCATAGAGTAACTTCAAAGCAGTGTTAATCTTTTATCATCCACATAAATTTTACATGCACTGGGAATACATCTCTACAGGGTGAATGTAGACTGGTCAGTTGCTGCATCTGTGGCAACAGCTATAGTAAGGACCATTTCATTAGAATAACAAAATAATTAAGGCTTTGAAACCGCAATGACTTCTGTACTTGTTTAATTCTATGGAGCACGAGAATCACAGAGAAACAGAGCTGGAAAGGACCTCAGGAAATAATCTAGTCCATGCACCTGCTTAAAATACAATCAGTTACACCAGTGACCCTCCAAACAGGGGCTTTACCTTTACCCAATCTCTTCTTGGAAGTGTCAAATGAGGAAAGCTCCATCCCCTGCCAGGCGATGCATAGCTTTATTCCACTGGCCATTTCCTAAGGCTGTGTCCACCAGGGACATGGAGAAGAGTTTATTTAATTTGGGACAACCACTTGCCTTCTGAGAACTGTTATCAGTTACTGTATTTGTCTTTTTCTAGCCTTACGGTGTCTTGTCCATCCCCTGAAAGCACTCAAGGAGGATTGCTGATGGTAACAAGATTGTTCAGCCAGGTTTTCAGGTATTTTATTGTGACGTTCAGCAAGTTCAGCCAACTAATAGTCTCCAAGAGGTTCCTGGCTGAGCTCTTCTTTCTCACAGGTAAAAATACAAGACACTTGCTCATAGCTCACCTTTTAGTGAGCGATGGCACATCATCACTTTGGCTTTCTTGGCATTAAATTTCATTAATTTTGCCTTTCCACTGAGAAATAGAGCAACACATTTATTGGTCTATTCATACACTTCTGGAAAATTTTCTTTTTATCTGTTGTATCTCAAAAATTGATTTCCTCCTATTTTTCTGATGTAGTTGCTCACTTCAGGAATATCCTGCAGACCAATTATTGGGGAAAAAAATAAATGTGAATTGCTCAAGTTTCAAATTCTTTATTTCCACACTGATTTCTGGAACAACTTTTTCTCTGTAAATATTGGATTTAGCAGAATCATTGTTCAATACAGGGGACAGTGAACTCAGCTCCTTTCAGTTCCTATGACACAAAAATACATAGCTTTGTTCCATCTTTGTTTACGAGGTTTAAGTAATGTGGGAAATTGCTGACTGTTGTCTATGTAAATATAAATTCCTACTAGTCTAGAGAAACAGGTGTTCGTTACATACAATGCCAGTGGAAAGTAGTACCCGTCATTATATTTTGAAGACACTATATATTTATCAGTAGTATAGAAAGTGGTTATATCTCTTAAGCACTCTGGAAGTTTGATTTAAGGGGCAAATGGTAAAGGAATAATGAATTAAAGGGCTGTTGCATACGGCAGCTGTCCTGCTTGTGTGATCAAACCATGAGCATCCATAGAATCCAATACTGGATTCCTTTGGATGACACCAAATATTACTTCCTATTCTTGATCTCAGCTGGGAATCTGGCTAAGTTATCTTGAGGCAGAGTGCCAGTCAAAACCAGTCTTTATAGAAATACTTATAGAGAAATTGCCCCTTTACCTGGTAGAGCTTTGTAACCTGCTTCCCTACTTGGAGGAGTGTTAGGTTCATTGGAACAACATTTCTATTTGCAAGAGCCATCCAAACCGTTATCAACTTTTGTTCTGGAAAGATTTTTTTTAGTCACCACAATGTCCTCAGTCTCCAAGCTATTAATTTACCATTCGTATTTCTTAAGCTTGACAAAGGGAAAAAATCACTCTTTAGTTTTCACTTCTGCTTTCTCTCTAGTTAACTGCCTTGTTTGTGGAACAACATGGTTTTATACTATTTAAGCTGCAGATAATTTATGAGGAAAACCAAAATATTTGTGTTGCAAGCTTATATTACAATACTACAAAATACAAAGCTTTGCTTCTCCTTCTTCCCCCAAAATACATTTTGGATGTAAATTGCTTTATAACAGCTCTTACATTAGTAAGTTCTTATATAATAGTAAATTCTTCTGTAAAACAAGTATTTTAGACCTGCTTCTGTCTTCCAGTAATGACAATGCAGAGTCTGAATTGAGATCTACTAGCCGTCTTGCCAGCCTTATGATACGGCTTTCTCATCAAGAATATCTAGACCACTTAAAAAGATTATGTCATGACTTGCTGTTGCTATGGGCGGACGTTGTAGCACCCAGCTAAAACTGCAAACACGGTTGTGTAACATTGCTCTTAAAAGCAAGCTATGATAGCCTAAGATGCTCTTTAATTAGCTTTAAAGCTGTTTGCTAAAAAGACTGCATTTTTCAGTACAGTGGAACACAAGTCAATTAGACAGTAGTTCGGTTTGTCAGTTTTCCTGGGGCATAGTAGGAAATCCTTTGTTGCACTGCATGTGTGCATAAGCTCTGCCTTTGCTTCACAAAACAGACCTAACAAAACATGACAATTGAGTCTTGCTGCCAAAAAGGATTTTAAATGGACTTGTATCTGTACACTCCTATATACCATATGTTGTATTTAGATACCTTAGGCAATACAGGACCATTTTTTAGCTTTGCATCCCTGATAGCACATTTAAATCTCACATTTATGCGAAGGGGGACTAACTTTCCACTTTGGGGAGGGATGGGGATGTTGGCTTCTTGGTGCATTTTAATGTACTTAAATGCTATTCCCTTTGAACCCGAATTTTATCCTACTGTTCCCTCATTGCAGCAGGTTGTAGTCACACAGGGCAATTAGTTCCCTTAAAGAAGAATCAGCCGCAGTCACATGTGGTTTTGTGTCTGCAGACAGAATGCATTATCTCTGGCAGACCCCTGCTGTTAAATGTATCATAAAGGAGGCCAAGGATGCTGAATTTTTCAGGCGAACTCCAGCTGGACTGAATTACCGAAAGGGAATTCATTCAGAAGCATTTGACTCCTCTCTTTCCTTCTGTTCCTTCCGGAACTGAACATTGATTTTGTTTGCACTTTTGTCTTTCAAGAAAAAATGTTGACACCTGCAACTTAACACAGTGCAGCCCTTAAATTTCAAGCAGCCAGTTTTCCCGAGTGGAATCCAAATGCCCCAACTTGCTTCCCAGGTCCCCTCAGGGAGTCACTGTCAAACTGGGAATGGAGATGGTTTGAACAGGCCATTAATAAACACTAGGCACAGATATGCGCTGAAACAAATGCTACTTTCCAAAGCACAAGTGCTTGAGTCCATGTGGCAGACTGATGCCTCCTCTGGCTCCAGATCCAGTAGCCCCTCCTGAGGGAGCATAACCACAACTTTTCTCTCATTAAGATAATGGACAAGTACTGTTCCTCTTTATAATATATTGGAAGGGGCCCACTGTTTACAATAATAGGATAAAGGATAAACCCCAAAGACGGAAACTTTGGCTTAGTCACCTACCGAGCCCAAGATGGACCAAGCAGGTCCTGGTTCCCTGGACGTATATTTTCTACAAAAGACTGAGACTGGGAGGAAGTCCTGCTTGTCAAGCTGCTTTGAAGGCAGTTGTCTCTGCAGAAGGACAAGTAAGTCACTACAGAAGGAAGAAAGAACTTGGAGGAATCTGCCTGTAGCCCAGTGTTTCAGGCACTGCTGTGCAAGAAAAGCACGGAAATGACAGCAGGAGAGCGCTCAGGCAGTGCAGTACTGGCTGTCCAGCCAGATATCCATACTTAATGCACTGGAAGTTCATACTTTCGCTTCCTTTAAATAGTGAATGAGATTACAATAGCAAACTTTCATTTTTACACTGTAATCTTTGCAAACTTTTTAAACAGGGGGATGCAATACTGGACCTGTTGGTCACCAACGCAAGTGAGCTAATCAGTGATGTTAAGATTGGAGGCAGCCTGGGCTGCAGTGATCATGCACTGGTGGAGTTCACAGTCCTGAGGGATATAGGTCAGGGGAAAAGTAAAGTCAGGACCCTGAATTTTAGGAAAGTGAAATTCCAGCTCTTCAAGGAGTTAGTCAATAAGACCCCCTGGGAAAATGCCCTCAGGGACAAGGGAGCAGAACATAGCTGACAGATCTTTAAGGATGCTTTCCATAGAGCACAAGATCTCTTGATCGCCAGGTGTAAGAAATCAGGAAATGAAGGCCAGAGACCAGCATGGATGAGTTGAGACCTGCTGGTCAACCTAAAGAGCAAGAAGGAAATTCACAGGCAGTGGAAGCAGGGACACATATCCTGGGAAGAGAGTATAGGGATGCTGCCTGGTTGTGTAGGGGTGGAGTCAGGAAGGCCAAGGCATGGGTGGAGCCGAATTTGGCAAGGGACACAAAGAATAATAAGAAGGGCTTCTACAGGTATGTCAGACAGAAAAGGAAGGTCAAAGAAAGTGTACCTCCACTGATGAGCAAGACTGGAAAACTGGTAACAACGGACGAGAAGGCTGAGGCCTCAGTCTTCACTGGCAACCTCTCTTCCCACACCTCTCAAGTGGTGTCATGCCCCACACACCCCACTCAGACCCACTCAGAAGAAGGCAGGGTGGAGGGACAAGTGGTGTCCCTCAGGGGTCCGTACTGGGACCAGTACTGTTCAGTATCTTCATCAGTGACATAAACAGTGGGATCCAGTGCACCCTCAGCAAGTTTGCAGATGACACCAAGCTGAGTGGTACCATCGACATGCCCAAGGGATGGGATGCCATTCAGAGGGACCTGGATAAACTCAAGAAGTAGGCCCATGTGAACCTCATGTGGTTCAACAAGGCCAAGTGCAAGGTCCTGCACCTGGGTCAGGGCAACACCCGGTAACAATGCAGGCTGGGAGATGAAGGGATTGAGAGCAGCCCTGCCAAGAAGGGCTTGGGGGTACTGGTGGATGAAAAGCTGGACATGAACAAGCAATGTGTGTTCACAGCCCAGAGAGCCAACTGTATCCTGGGCTGCATCAAAAGAAGCCTGGCCAGCAGGTCAAGGGAGGTGATTCTGCCCCTCTACTCCACTCTGGTGAGACCCCACCTGGAATACCGCGTCCAGCTCTGGAGTCCTCAGCACAAGAAGAATGTGGACCTGTTGGAGTGGGTCCAAAGGAGGGCCACAATGATGATAAGAGGGCTGGACCACCTCTCCTGTGAGGACAGGTTGAGAGAGTTGGGGTTGTTCAGCCTGGAGAAGAGAAGGCTCCAGGGAGACCTTATTGCGGTCTTCCAGTATCTGAAGGGGGCCTACAAGAAACTTGGAGAGGGACTTTTTCCAAGGGTGTGTAGTGACAGGATGAGGAGTAATGGTTTTAAACTGAAAGAGGATAGATTTAGATTAGCTATTAGGAAGAAATCCTTTACTGTGAGGGTGGTGAGGCACTGGAACAGGTTGCCCAGAGAGGTGGTAGATGCCTCATCCCTGGAAACACTCAAGGTCAGGTTGGATGGATCTCTGAGCAATTTGATCTGGTTGAAGATGTCTGTGCTTATGGCAGGGTGAGGTTGGACTAGGTGACCTTTAAAGCTCCCTTTCAACCCAAACAATTCTATGATTCCATGATTCTATGATAAACTGGCATGTCAACATATATTAATCATTTGAACTGGTCAAAATAAGGCTGAGGGGTTTTTTTTTTCTTTTTTTTCTCCACTGTGGTATGTGTCTGGCTGTAGCAGCAATGGAAGCCTGGAGGTCAGATCTACACCTGCAACTCTCTACTGCTTGTCAAACAAAAACATATTTGTAAGTCAAGGCTGCAGCATCCCTGCTGACCTTTCAATGTATCCCAGTAATCACAACAGGGAGCAACATTGCCCAACAAATTTGGTGTGGATTACATCCCTTTTTATCCCTCTAAACTTCCACTATCAGCAGCTGTTACATACTGAAGAGCTCACTCATACATAACATGATAAAATGAGTTAGTGCCAAGCAATTTAAAGGAAAATTAAGTTTTTAACTTTCTATGTGACTCCTGAATCCCCACAGTCACTCACACAAGAATAATAATAGTCAGATGTTACCCTCAAAATATTTTGTGGGCAAAATATTCCTCCCAAAAGAGTTTTAGATTTTAAACTCTCCTGAAAACAGTATCATTAGCACACAGATGAGCTATAATAGTGCTGAAATTCTTGATGTTTCAGGCCTTTAGCTTCATGTAGAATTTAATTCTAATGGGCAAGAATGCTTCTGAAGTTCAAGAAGCTTCTCCTTGTACTGCTGGCACTGCAGCTTTACAAGCAAACAATCCAAATCACTTTGACAGGGGACAAATGCAGAAGTATCTGAATGTAAAGACAAGAAAAAACATTACCTTCTACTTCACTCCTAGTCTCCACCGAGGGAAGGACGGGCGCTCAGCCCTGTGGGATCAGCACTCTCCAGGGAGCCCCAGCCAGCTCCTTGCTGTAAATCTTAAAGAAACTGGCATTTTTTTGTCTCATTTATGTGAGCTGAAAATGCAACTGAAGTGGCAGCAAAGGCAGACTGAGAAATCTGGCTCTGCAAACTACCTTAATCTGCCTGGACCCACCCCCTGCGCTCCACTAGTGACTCTTCCCATAGGGAGGATGGGACTGCTGTCTGTGTTTGCAGCTGGTCTGCACTGGGCATTCCCAGCCTAGAAAGAACCTGGGAGAGAAGAGCTGACAGCAAGGTGGAAGAGGTGGGAAAGGAATCAATAGGGGGTTACCTCCCCTCGGTGGAGACACACATATATCATGGGCATCAAAACATCTCTTGCAGCCCAGGTGCTGACCCCTTATTGCTGTAACGGGTAGATTAGAATAAGGGATATGTATAATGTAGCCTCTCTTCCTAATTACAGTCCTCTAGGTTTTTTGCTACAGAACCATTTGTCTTAGACATTGCCTGTTCAGGTAATAGCTCAAGATCAGTTTATTTCATGTTAGAGGACAGAGGGATTCATGATGGATCTGGCACTTGGCACTAATTTAAGAGGCACTAATTTAAGAGGCACTAATTTGAGAGGAAGGCAAAACCAGAAAATGCTGCATACTCATACGCTGTTAAAAACTCAAGAGGAGAATTTTCTTGGCTTTTGGGACCATTTATTCCCTTGCAAATTTACATTAGCTGATACAAAGGAATGAGTAAAAGATCACAGCCAGTAAGGCTAGAATTCCCAGTTCATGGGGTATTTTGCCAGCAGTAACCTCCTCTAGCCCTAAAGGAAAAGCTGTCTCCACCAGTTCTATCTATCACCAAGAGTTAAATGTCTATGAAAAAGCTTCTAACAGTCTAAAACATTTCTAATGGAAATAAACACTCCTTTCTTACTCCATCCAGACAGACTTTTCACCTGTCCTTACATCAGCCAATCTGTTTGAGGTGAGCAATGAGCTCTGCAGTGTGTCTCCTGTCACAGCACATTTGATTCCTTGACGTTGACACACTCTGTACACACTTTGAAACAATATAATCAGCCATCACAATGTGAATTCAGTTCTGAGTCTGGAATGTCAGCATACATTTAAGAACCATAATCCATGGCATAATTATCAAGATACCAATTAAAAGTATTGGAAAGGGGGCATATGGCCTTGAGAAGGAGAATTTTATGGTCCCAGCCAGAGCTCTCAAGGGAATTAATTTGCAAAACGGATGACCCTGTGAAACTATTAACATGTGTAGACTCTCATTTTAGAAGATAATCAAACATCCAGAAGAAGGCAGCACTGCACAGGACCTTGAGAAATTTTCTGCATCAGTCCTCTGCCTTGAATGGGGATCAATCGATATTTACCAGCCCTGGTGGACTGGGCCAGTTCTTTCTCCTTGCTAAAGTGGACTTCAGCTTCAAGCATGCCTCCTAGAAGAGCGGGGCTGCCACTCAAACCCCTGGTACACCACCTTCCCCGGAAAATGGAAAACACCAACAGGCAATTAATTTCAATCATAAATGCCACAGCTGCTGTTAATGCTATATTTTCTCCAAATACTATATTATATATATAATGTCCTACTACATTGTTCCTAATACCCATGAGTCCTGCCTGTGAAGACCTGGCTCTGCTGGGGCATATCACAAGCTCTCAAAGAGCAGGTGAGCATATTACCTTCTCATTTTCCTGATACACACTTGAAAGAGCCAGGATTCTTTGATTCAGTTTCATTCTTCATCTTATTTCACACGTTAGAGAAAAAGATATTAAATATGTAATCAAGTGGTCCAGTAGCCCTCTAAATGGGGCAGAAAGGGCAGAGAAGAAAAGGTGGGGGACTTATCTAAGCGAGGCACAGGGTTCATAAAATAAGCGCCATTTATAAAAGCACAGCACAAATGTTAATTTAGCATTCCTTCAACATGCTTATCATAGAATCATAGAATCACCTAGGTTGGAAAAGACCTTTCAGATCATTGAGTCCTACCATCAACGTAGCACTGCCAAGTCCACTGCTAAACCATGTCCCTTGGCACCGCGTCTACCCGTCTTTTAAATACCTCCAGGGATGGCGATTCCACCACTTCCCTGGACAGCCAGTTCCAATGTTTGATAACCCTTTCAGTGAAGAAATTTTTCCTAATATCCAATCTAAACATCCTCTGGCGCAACTTGAGGCCATTTCCTTTTTTCCAGCTTTACAAATACAGCTTTACAGGCTACAGTGGAAAAACAAACCAGAACACAGAGGTCATGAGTGTATCTGCAACGTAGGTGCTGACGCTCCCCACAAGCTCATCCAACACCAGAAGTGTTGGTGGACACTCAATGGTCAAGGCTCACCAGCTCAAGAGTATCTCAGGAACAAGTCTGCAGAGGTTCCAGTGCAGAATGGCCATGCCAGCACAGCCCTTTGCTGTGTTCAGGTTGGTTCTGGCTGGCTTGGAGACCTTCATACCACTGCGTGATGCAGACACATTCTGAAATACTGGTCAAAGGTCAAGTTGTAAACTCATAGCAGAACCCAGATCTCAGAAGTTCCTTGATCTTAGTGATGAGGCCAAATTACTTCCCTTCTGTACAAAATAACAGGGAATGGGATTATTTAATTCTGTCTAGAATATTTTAGAGGCAAACAAGAAATGATAATATCCCATGGACAGAGGCAAAAATGTTGAGCTAGGACTGGCTTGCAAGAAGAGGAAATAGCAGGAGCCAGGCCATGGTAGAAATCTGCCACAAATGGGCTACAAAAGGAGGTGGTAACTGAAGCATTTTTGAACAACTAGTAAAAGTGATTAATAGGAGAGCAAATAGCGGTAATGGGAGAAGGGAGTGGATGTTTACCCTTCAGATATAAACTGGGAAAACTTTGCAGGAAGTTATGGACCATGTTAAATGCAGCTTTCCATTTCAGAAGCCTTTCTCAGAGCATTCATTTTAGACTTGGGTCGGGCTAGTGGGGAAGAACTGATAGAATTAAATACAATTTGGGTGAAAGCTGTAGTTGAATGGAACTGCAGAGACTGTGACATAATCACTGACACGTTCTGATATATAACCAAATCTTCTAGGGATGTAAGCTTTAAAGTCTTGAAATGCTAAAGAGAACATTTGGAATGCAGATAAGGCATACTGTCAGGTACTGACCTGGGGTGAAAGGATAGCACTCAATCTTCTGAGGAATAGGAAAAGTTAAAATGCTGAATGAAGACCATAAACCAGAAAAGTAGATTTCACCAAATTCAGGAGTCTGTAGGAGTGCTCTGCAGGGATGGTAATCAGGAGGATAAGAGAGTGCAATTTCACTATACTAATGCACAATAAAAAGCCACCCTAACGAGGAAAAGAGATAGCAGCTGTAGTAAAGAGTCATCATAATTGCATTGGGAACTGAAATTTTAAAAATTACCTAATTAAGTGTGAACACAGAAGTATAACAAAAATACAGAAGGGCCCAAATCAGAAAGGGTAAATTACAAAACACGATGCATGGCAAAAGAATGTACATTAAATGACAGGACAACACAAGTACAGCAGATGATTCAGAGGTAGTGTGGAAGCCACTGGGGACCTGGGGGAGATAAGGATGGTGGCAAGAAGGCTTAATTCAGAAGGGCTGTAACAGCTCTGCGGGTCACAGGAGACCAATAAAGATGAAAATCTGTGTGGAAAATTGAAAGGAATGGGTCTGTTTAGTCAAGAAAAGGCAATACCAAAATAAAACATGAAACAATCAAAGAGTATATAAAAAATTAAAGAAAGTAATCAATGTAATTTGAAACAACATAATAGAAGTTCCAGTTAGGATCCTCTTTCTAACTGCCGAGGAAAGGCAACACTGACAAGATGCCTGAAGAGGATGTAGGATTGTTTTCTTGGAAGGTTTTTGTCAGTGTGTTGGACAAGCGTTTGTCAAGGGTGGACTATGTAAATTCGACCCTCATTTCAAAGGGTTAGGCTTTAAGTATCTTTGCAGCCATGGTTGTCCTGTTAGCTGAGACCTTAATCTCTCCTGTGGCAGGGTGGAATTCAGCCTCTGGCCCTGAAGTAGGAAAAAAACAATTTGATAAATTTGTGCTGGGAAATATTAGCTGGCAACGAGCCCTGCCTAGTTTGATGCTTTTTTCTACTGCTTTTACCTGAGGCATACTGTCTCCGCCTCCCTTCCTTGGGAAAATCCTGGAGCCAGTGCCAAAGCAGACTGATGACAGGACTGCAAATGACTGTCAGGACTCAGAAGTGAACAGCACAGAGCTTCACACTTGCTGATTGCCTTCTCACAGCTTTGTTTTGATAAGGCTTGGGGCGGGGGAATAGGAAAAAGCTCCTCTTCATTTTATACAGAGCAGTCCTTTTTTCTCCCTTTCCCCAGGAAGAATGAGCTCATGAAATACTCAAATTGAATTTCAGTGTTTCTGTCACCTGGCAGTTTTCTAATGCAGCATAAGCTAGTCCATGGTATTCAGAACTAGGCTGAATTTGGGTCGTCATCAGCCATTTAATTTTGCTTATCAGTGAGGCAAAGCTAATGAAGACATCTTTCCAAGCAATCTAGCGCAGGTTTAATGTGTCAGCACTTGTGAAACTGAGTTTCCCTCTTTAAAAGATGCAGGGAACTTTTAAATGCAGGGAGGTAACATAATGAATGAAATGTGGACATTAGCATATTACACTTTGCTTTGCCCCGTTGTTCCTATCACATTTCAAACATTCTGGAGCGATACCTTACAATCAAAGGGTATCACGAGAAGGTTCATCTTGCCTCTGATCTCTGTTTGAATATTGCTGAAGTGAAGCTTATAAAGAAACTTCAAAAGGAGTATAAATTATTTAGAGGTTCTGGGGCTTTCACATTAGAAAATACAATTGGGAAAAAATAATGAGGTTTCAGTTCTCCAAACACTGAAAGAAAAAAGTGCTACATCAAAGACTCAGCTTCTTTTATCTTTAGATGGTATAATACAAACAAGAATTAAAAATATGGGGAATAGAAGACACCTAGGGGGCCAAATTCATTCCTGATGTCTTCCATAAACTGTGTCAAAATCGTTTTCCTTTTAAATATTGTGATGCATTATTTGCACCTCTGCAGCATCTGCACAGGTTTTTTTCTTCTTAAAGAAGAAAACATATCTTAAAACATTTCACAAAAACAGTGACAGCAGAAACAGGTCTGCCACTGAAGCATTCTATGCAGTTGCTTTTGCTACCTCTAAACTAAAGAAGACAGGATCATTTCACTAACCGCTCTGTAGAGCAACGCCCAGCATCGTATTATGTGTATCTCACTCCTTTGAGAGATTATTCCACAAGCTAATAGTTTCAAGAAGCTTTTCTTGTCTTTGAACCTGTCAAAATACATAAGAATGTTTTTTCTACACATTATCTATCTAATTTTTCCACAACTTCTAAGTTTGCACCCTTCCAAAACGTAAGGCAGCCCCATATGCCTTTGATAAAACAGAAAACTTTGGAGCTCTCTGAGAGAAGTCTAGGACTCCAAGTCCAGTCCTCACCAGGGAGGTTCTCACACCACAGAGAACATCAGCACATCTGGCATCGAGTGGCAAATGAATTAGAAAGGTCCAACTCTGACTAACCCGTCTGAAGGCAAAATCTGTCTGATTCAGGAGCAGTGATTTTTCTGGGTTGTGTGGCAGCTCTTTTCAGGTATGGCGCCTCTCCTGACTTGTCATGATTAAGGTGTTGATGAGCCTCCCTACCTCAGACATACCTACATAAAGGAAAATAGCGACCAGGCACCTTGGTGCAGGGGCTTCCATGGGCCAGACCAAAGGGGCTTGACAGCAGTGAGAGGCAGGAAGAGGAACGTTCTTCCACTGCCAATGCTGCATCTGTGGAAAGGGTGTCACAGTCTAAGCATTATAAGGGGTTTAGAAACAATCAGAAATGCTTGTAACTTTTTTTCTGTTTTAAAATGAAAATAAAAAAACAGAAAAAGTGACTATCTCGTGAAAATATAACAGTGACAAATGCCTCAGTTTATTGGAGAACCAATTACTATTACTGACCTATCAATACCTCCCACTGCATTTTACGAGTGAGACACTTCAGAGCTATTATGTGTAAATAATACAAAATAACCTGCTTACAAAAGCAGACATCAGTTTTTTCCTTCCTCCCACTTGCCAATGCCCAGCTTCATACACTTTAATTAAAAGAGAAATGATAGAGAAGTGCAGGATCCTGTGATGGAATCTACAATGGGTGTAGGCAAAGCAAACAGTCTCTTCCTTGTTGAAAGGGAAAGCTACTGATACGATCAGCAAGGATTACACATTGTTTGCTGCCCCCAGTATTTTAGACCACAAAGCATATTGCTCCCTGAATAGAATGCAGACCCTAGGGCTAAGGACAGTGAAAAATGAATGGAAGAAATTGGTTTGTAGGTGGGTTCCCTTTCCTCTGTTCTCATGGATGTGAAGTAATGAATGCTGAACAGCCAGCAAAACAAAAAATACATTCCTGGAGTGGAGCAACAAGAATCCTCCTTAAATCAGCACAGAATAGACAGCGGTGAATCCGGAAAAGCCAAATCTTTCTAAAGAAAGAATTAGGCCAAGTGCAGGGTCCTGCACCTGGGTCAGGACAATCCCCGGTATCAATACAGGCTGGGAGATGAAGGGACTGAGAGCAGCCCTGCTGAGAAGGGCTTGGGGTTACTGGTGGATGAAAAGCTGGACATGAGCCGACAAGGAGCGCTCGCAGCCCAGAGAGCCAACTGTATCCTGGGCTGCATCAAAAGAAGCCTGGCCAGCAGGTCAAGGGAGGTGATTCTGCCCCTTTACTCCACTCAGGTGAGACCCCACCTGCAGTACCTACGTCCAGCTCTGGAGTCCTCAGCACACAAAAGACATGGACCTGTTGGAGTGGGTCCAGAGGAGGACCACAAAAATGGTCAGAGGGCTGCAGCACCTCTCCCATGAGGAAAGGCTGAGAGTGTTTGGGTTGTTCAGTCTGGAGAAGAGAAGGCTCCAGGGAGGCCTTATTGCTGCCTTTCAGTACTTAAAGGGGGCCTACAGGAAAGATGGGGACAAACATTTTAACAGGGCCTGTTGTGGTAGGACAAGGGGTAATGGCTTTAAACTGAAAGAGGGTAGATTTAGACTAGATGTAAGGAAAAAATTTTTTACAATGAGTGTGGTGAAACACTGGCCCAGGTTGCCCAGAGAGGTGGTAGAAGCCTCATCTGTGGAAACATTCAAGGTCAGGGTGGATGGATCTCTGAGCGACCTGATCTTGTTGAAGATGTCCCTGCTCATTGCAGGGTGAGGTTGGACTAGATGACCTTTAAAGCTCCCTTCCAACCCAAACTATTCTATGGTTCTACGATTCTAAAGGCACCGACCAAGAAGAACTGACTGAAGTCACACCTTTCTGGTTTGCTACCAGCTGCAGAATCCAAGTGAAGGCAGCGTCTGCTCACATATCGCTTCTCTCTCCATCTGGTCTGTACAAAGAGATGCTACTGTTCGCTCTTCCTGCTCTGTACCTTCCTCATAAGCTAACATTGCAAGATCAGCAGAAAAGCGTCTGTGTCTTTTCAGATAGCTTGTGAGGTAATGTTTTTATCTTCCCAAGAAACCTTGTACTACACATCCATTGCTGCTGTATTCATACCAATTGAAGAGAGAGAAAAAGGATGTCAAGAGAAATATAGATACTGAGGCTACATATACACTGTTTTGGGAACAGCAAATGACAGCAAATGTTGTGAAAGAGGAAAATTGTTCCCTTTTCCTTCTTCCACTTGCCAGAGCTATGCCACTCTTGCTCCTTCAAAGCCACTGTGAGCTACAGCATCAGGCATTATTAGATGGAGAGCAATGCCTCCAACAGACACAAACCCCATCTCCAGTGGCATATGTCAGAGTATTCTGCTTTATAACAGATATTAAATTATTTTATTCTCTTTTTTGTTGATATTGTGTTTTACTGTAATAATATACTGGATTTGCTTTGAGCAATTAGACTTTGGATTTTACAGAAGTGTCCCAACTGACTCACTGCAAATATTTTGTGCATCTAAAAATATTACACAAGGGGGTCACATCCTAGAATTGTCATTCAAAAACATAATTATGGTTTAGCCTATAATTCCTTGGTTTTGTAGTCTGTGCTTATTTTAGTAATTACATCAATAATAGTATTTACTGTTTAATATCTTAAAATATACTTTAGTACTCCACCCACTCCACTATTAGTTCTTCACTTACAGACCAGAGCTCATGGGAGAAATTATGTTTTCTCAAGGCCTCTTCATGGTAGGCATCTAGGGATGTCTGCTTCTCCCCAGAGCTCATCATGATATTACCAATTACCATTTACATCATACAACACAAAAGCTGGACTCTGCTGCTCTGTGTTCCTCTTATCCCTGTGTTTTTACAGGAAGGTGCTGTGGCCATCTCCTCAGAACCCTTAAACAAATATGGAATTACAATTACATCACAACACATATTAACACGTTTTAAGCTGCGTATGCACATAAATGACTGTCTGGCCTGAGCCTGGGTTGGCTCCAGGCGACTTGCTAGGTATGCTCTTGTCATGCAGGAAACTTATCTGTCAAGGGCAAAAAAAATGACAGCACTCTGGTTTCAAATATATTCAAAGCTTCTTGTATACCCTGAAAGTGAAGAAATGTGTTTCTGAATTTTCTGTGTCTCAGTAATTTCTATGTACAGTTTTGATGCTATCAAACATGAGCCCATGTAGGCCAGAAGTCAAGTCAAACTCTTCCACGTGCTACTGTCAAGAGTATATATCCACCAATAGTTAGGAAGTCCAGTGATAAAGCCAGTCTAGATAAATATCCACAAATAAGGCTGGCTGTCTAGTTGCAACAGGAATAACACAGAACTGTCATCATTGTTAATGTTAATCATTGTTAAAGCAGGTAGTATTTGAGGTTTATAGAGGAAGTGCATTTACTAAGCATGGAGTCAACACCAGAGAATGTGATCCAATGTTATCTCACCATACTCACATGTCAGAACTCCTGTATTCAAAAGGGAGCGGCTCTTTGATGATCCCAAGATCCTTCTCCTCAGAACTGCTTTCCAGCAGGTCCACCCCTAGCCTATACTGTATGTAATCAAACATACTTTTTCTCAAATACTGAATTATGGAGCCTCAAAACGTCTTTCTCATTACCCTCGTTTTAGGTTTATTGTCAGGAGTAGAGTATGTAGCATCTATTAAGAATGAATGCACTGTGTTGCTATTTTCGGCTATTACAAATTTTCTTAATGTTGTTTCTTGCCCATGTCACTCTGCCATGTTTGTTATTTTTAAGCTCTTTAGGAGAAACTTTCCCTTACTTGGTACCCTGTAGGCTCAGGTGATCTATTCTCTTTTTTGATACAAACTTTTTTTTTCATTATTTATAGAGCTAAAGCAAAACAGTTTCAGGTTAGCATTTGTAAGGCTGTACTTGGTGTATAATATCCCATTCTAGGCCTTGTTTTCAAGAATGATGCAGATAATTGGAGGAAGTACAGAGGAAAATGAAAAGAAATCAAGAAAAGCTCATGAGGTCTAGGGAGTGTGAGCTGTGTAGAAAGGCTGAAACATTTGGGGTTGTTCAGCAATGGGAAAGAAGACAAATGAAGGAGAAATGGTAGCAGTCTTTACATCTCTGAATGTTTGCTATGAAAAAGAAGACAATAAAGTGTCCTCCATACCAACTGAGGACTATCTAGTAAATTATCCATGAGCCAGCAATGTGCTCTTGTTGCCAGGAAGGCCAATGGAATTCTGGGCTGCACAGGGAACAGTGTGGCCAGTAGGTCGAGGGAGGTCATTCTCCCCCTCTACTCAGCACTGGTGAGTCCATAACTGGAATACTGTGTTCCAGTTCTGGGCTCCCCAGTTCAAACGGACAGGGAACTACTGGAGAGAGTCCAGCGTAGGGCAACAAAGATGACTGGGGGATTGGAGCACCTCCCTTATGAGGAAAGGCTGAGAGAGCTGGGACTCTTTAGCCTGGAGAAGAGAAGGCTGAGGGGAGACCTTATTCTTGTTTATAAATATCTAAAGGGTGGGTTGCAGGAGGATGGAGCCAGACTCTTTTCAGTGGTTCCCAGTGACAGGACGAGGGGCAACAGGCACAATTTGGAACACAGGAAGTTCCATTCAGACCTAAGAAAAAACTTCTTTACAGTGAGGGTGACAGAGCACTGGCACAGGCTGCCCAGGGAGGTTGTGGAGTCCCCTTCTCTGGAGATTTTCAAGACCCACCTGGATGCAGTCCTGAATAATGTGCTCTAGGCAATCCTGCTTTGGCAGGGGAGTTGGACTACATGATCTCTACAGGTCCCTTCCAACTCTGAAAATTCCGTGATTCTGTGATTCCTTTGTTTGAGATGCAAAATATTCACAGATATCACTAATTACGTTTTCATCCTTCACAAAGGAAAGAGCAATAACTTCTAGCTAGCATTTGTGCCAGCCTCCTCTGCTGTGGCTGCAAAAAGCTGCAATACACCAAGAGTCCCAGAAACATTTTGTGGGGAACTAAAGCTGTACCTGTGGCTGTACATATATGGAGTTAATACAGACACACAGAAAATAAGGCTAAATAAGACCTGAAGAGACCATCTGGTCAATTTTCCTACACTGGGCCAGAATCTAGACTTTTCTTAAAAACGTCCAGTGATGAGGTCATGTGGAGGAGATCTGCAAACTCCCTAGGCAACCTATTTCAGTATTAACTACTTCAATTGTTAGAAAGCCTTTCCTAATATCTAACTTTAAGTTTTCCTTTTTGCTGTTTAAACCAATTACTTTCCTCTCATCCTCAGTTGATATGGAGGACACTTTATTGTCTTCTTTTTCATAGCAAACATTCAGAGATGTAAAGACTGCTACCATTTCTCCTTCATTTGTCTTCTTTCCCATTGCTGAACAACCCCAAATGTTTCAGCCTTTCTACACAGCTCACACTCCCTAGACCTCATGAGCTTTTCTTGATTTCTTTTCATTTTCCTCTGTACTTCCTCCAATTATCTGCATCATTCTTGAAAACAAGCCTTACAAATGCTAACCTGAAACTGTTTTGCTTTAGCTCTATAAATAATGAAAAAAATAAGTTTGCATCAAAAAAGAGAATAGATCACCTGATCCTACAGGCCATCGAGTAAGGGAAAGTTTCTCCTAAAGAGCTTAAAAATAACAAACATGGCAGAGTGACATGGGCAAGAAACAACATTAAGAAAATTTGTAATAGCCGAAAATAGCAACACAGTGCATTCATTCTTAATAGATGCTACATACTCTACTCCTGACAATAAACCTAAAACGAGGGTAATGAGAAAGACACTTTGAGGCTCCATAATTCAGTATTTGAGAAAAAGTGTGTTTGGTTACATACTGTAAATATACCCTATATTGATTGAAGCATGCAGCCCCTTGGTAAGCTGTACTGAATGGTCACGTCACTATCCAAAGTGAACATCTCACAGAAGTATCAATGTTTTTGACTGAGCTCCAAGCCATGTCACCTGTCAAAACTGATCCATCTTTTATGGACGAATACGTACCACCTGTCAAGCCAAATAAACCATGATCTAATCAAACCAGATACATTGACTACGTAATGAAAGAAATGACCCATCAAATCAGACACTGAATGAGTTGAAAGATACCTCCAAGAGGGACAGAATTTTTTTGCTGTGGCAGGTGTCCTACTCCAAGGTTTAGTATTTTGTTCTAATCTTAAGGAAAACCTCACCTGCTTTAGTGAAAATTCCTCAAGGTAAAGCTTGAGTTGGTAAAAAAACCCCTTTTTGTAATCTCTTGTGCAGTGACAAATGCTTTTCACTCCATTTGAAAAAGTCTTCCATAAAGATAGATGGTGAGATTTATGATAGAAAGACATTGTTTTTCCATGAGTAGTTGTAGGCAGCACTAAGATGCCTTCACCTTCAGTTCTCCAGACTGAGCAACCCCAGGTGTCTCAGCCTATTCTCATATGCCCCATGCTGCAGCCCCCCAACCATCCTGCAAACCCTCTGCTGATCTTGCTCTGCTCTGGTATGTCCACATCTCTTGTACTGGGGAGCCCCAAACTGGATGCAGTACTCCACGGGTGGTCTCACAAGCACAGAATAGAGGGGGATGGACCATTTTCTCCAACCTGTTGGTACACTCTTCAAATACAGCTCAGGATAAGGTTTGCCAGAGCCCTAGGTCTCCTGCACACAGAGGACTCCTTTTGGGACTCCCAAAGAAGGTCCAAGTTTTCTTTTCCACTCTTTAGTTACTCACTGTGTCCCTTTGAAGATTTAAGGAATAAGATCCCATCACTGGAAAGTCAGTTTGATTAGCTTTTGTTGAATTCAGTCTTGGGCAGTTTCTCTTACTGAATTTAACAGAAACTTTTAATAAACTCACAATTTCCATAACAAGAACAATAGGCCACAAACCTCTTCTGTACAGGAAGACCTAAGACAGAAGGGAAGAGCAGTTGTAACAGTCTTCCCTCATAAACCACAGTAGAGCTACAGTAAATTTCTGCATGCTGAGAGCTTTTGATGCTTTATGCTTGTTTGGTGATACTAATTCATGAACCACAAAAACTCTGTCTTGCTCTCCAGTAAATCAAGTCCAGGCCTGCTTCTCATCTCAGGAACAGCAGCAAAGAGGTTTCGTGTCATTTCAAACATAAATAATTTATTCAAGAGAGTGAGGATATATATGGAACATTACTTTTGAAAAAAATACAGTCAAATAACCCATTCACAGGAAATATCTACTGTTGTCTAAAAACTGGTTACAAAAAGACACCATAACTCCCAATTTCTTGGGTCTCAGCTGCACAGACATGAACAGGGCACCAAGCAACAGCCTAATTGCATGGCTTTGTCATAGCACTGCTCTAATTACATACCTAAAGTAAGGACAAAGCATTCCACATTTCCCTTTCAGGCAGAAATGGGCCAGAATGGGAGATAGTTTCACACCCAAAGTTTATCCACCTTGAAGTTCCAAAGTGCTTTAGAATCATAGAATCATTTAGGTTAGAAGAGACCTTTAAGATCATCAAGTCCAACTATTAACCTAGCACTGCCAAGTCCGCCACTAAACCATGTCCCTAAACACCACATCTACATCTCTTTTAAATCCCTCCAGCGATGGTGACTCAACCACTGCCCTGGGCAGCCTGTTCCAATGCTTGACAACCCTTTCTGTGAAGATTTTTTTCCTAATATCCAATCTGAACTGTCCCTGGTGCAAGCTGAAGCATTTCCTCTTATCCTATCACTTGTTAATTGGGAGAAGAGACTGACCCCAACCTCACTACAACCTCCTTTCAGGTATTTGTAGAGAGCGATAAGGTCTCCCTTCAGTCTCCTTTTCTCCAGGCTAAACAACCCTCAGCCGCTCCTCATAAGACGTGTTCTCCAGACCCCTCACCAGCTTTGTTGCCCTTCTCTGGACACTCTCCAGCACCTCAGTGTCTTTTCTTGTAGTGGGGGGCCCAAAACTGAACACAGTACTCCAGGTGTGGCCTCACCAGTGCCGAGGACAGGGGGACGATCTCTTCCCTGGTCCTGCTGGCCACACTATTCCTGACACAGGCCAGGATGCTGTTGGCCTTCTTGGCCACCTGGGCACACTGCTGGCTCCTCTTCAGCCAGCTCTCTACCAACACCCCCAGGTCCTTTTGCACCAGGCAGCTTTCCAGCCACTCTTCCCCAAGCCTGTAGGGGTTGGAAATTACAGGTGATCTTGTCCTATTATTACAAACAATTTTGCACGACACTTGTTTAGATCTCAGATATTTAGGTATGTCCCTTTATATCCAAGACTTTGACGCTCACAGCCTGTTCATTCACACTGTCCATGTAATTTATTTTGAACATGAGAAACATTTTTGCAATGATCTGCAAGTGTGTTTGCAGATTATTCCTCAAAAGGAAAAGGTATAGATCAACTCTACTATTTGCTGCAACATTTGCACACCTCTCCCACAGTCAGGCAGATATTTATTGTGAGATTTTAGGGGCTGCCATGCTGAATGGTCAAATATTTAAATTTAACTATTTACTGATGTAGAAACTGGAATCTAGGTCTCTACCCTCCTTGTTGGTGCTTTTTCGCTACTGAACACTGGGTTTACTCTTCTCCACTTGGTCTCTCAAAGACAGTGAATATGCAGGGACTCTATGAGAAGCAGGAGGAATAATCCAGTCCACAGTAAAGCATTCATGATGATCAGGAAACTCTCCAAGGAGATGCATAATATGTGCTTACTCTGGCAGCAGAGGAAGGATGAGTACTTCAGGTGGCTTTCGGGGAAAAGAAGGCATTACTACTGTTTTATATAGGTTGGCAGGGGCTGAAACAATTAAGAGATTGAGCCCTGAGATAGACAGCCACAGAAATGTCTAGCTTATGAGTCTGCACAGCAACTGGACAGACAGGAATACTGTGTCAAAATGCAGGTGTCTCTTCACCTGTCCAGAATGAGATTTAGGGAACTTGCCTACAACAAAATCAGACATTGAAGCATTATGTGGAAACTGAGCAGGGTTTTAAGGGTCTAAATTTTGGACATAGGATAGTATCGGATAGTGTTATATCCAAGCCTGTGTCTCCCATCTTCATTAGAGTTTCCTAAACATTCAACTAGATCATTTTGGTTAGTCATTCTGCACTCCTCCTCCTGAAAATGCGTTATGTAAAAAGAACTCAATGCAGATAAATTAAGAGAGCACAAGAGTGTGCCTGACCATGGTCAGATGGTAGGAACATGGCCTTGCAGGCCATGATTTCTGTCCTCCTGCTAAGGACTGCTGCGGTATTTTATGGTTACATCCACTGAACTTGGCTGAGCTGGTCAGATCTGAAGTCCTCAGAGCAAGACACCAGTGCCTCAGGGCAGGGGAGTTCAGGCATTCCTTAAATGGCCGGACCAACTACTGCTGAAGATTAACATACATACCTGTTTCAGCAGGATATTGGGATATTATTGGTCTCAGAGCATCTTGAGGGAGCACTTTAAAGTATTTTATGATAACTTTTTTTTTTTTGCATGTGGCTGGAGTATTGGAATTGGCAAAGGATATAGGCATTTGGAAAGGGACAGTCATTCATTCAATGGATACGCGTCATATTCTCATTTCATAATAACAGTTTTGAAACACATACCCAAAATCGCCTGTAATGGCAGATGCAAATTACAACAAAATTCACAGGTTTAAATATCTAAGAATTGGTCATGTTTTGGAGCAAAAGGCTAAGTCTAATAAAAGATTTTGCATTTTAAAGTAAATAACAGTATATAATTATTTAAAGTAAATATCAGTATATAAATAAATAATTCTATTTTACTATATGGATTTATGTAATTATTATAATTAGGTATCTACTATACATTGTACATTGTATAGAATATAAAATTACTATGATATGCTGCACATTTATATTTAATATTACTCATTTCATGTGCTTCTTGGGAAGGTGATAAATGATCTTGTGCATCCACCTTCCAAGAACTCAGGTCCTTTTTGGGTGCCTCTGACAGACGTCTTCAAAGCCTTGATTCATTCTAGAAAGTAGGGCATGATAAACAAGTGGACTTGTTTAATACGCTGGTGCAATTATTAAAGTAGGAGTTCTGTTCAGGAAGACCCAAAGCTGAGTGCCTTTTAACAAAAAGTATCCTGGAGATACAGACGTGAGTGACTGTCAAATTTCGCAACCCAGCTTTCATCACTTGTCACATACTGTTGCAGGGAAGCCCATTTAGAAATGTCATGCGGTAGAGCAGCTGTGTAGGTGCACACTGGATGTCAGAGCCTGTTTCACTTGCTGTCTTTCCTCAAAGTGCTCATTAAGTGACTACAGTCACAATCTTCTAATATTGTATTTCTGGGTATTAAAAGGTATTTATGGATCGAAATTAAATATTTTTTTGCTGTGTCAGATGACAATATAGCTTGTACATTTTACAAACTGCAATTTAAAATAGTGGTTACTGCAACTGTATTACTGAATCGTAAGTGGAATTACTACACCTTGAAAAAAAGTGGACATAAGAAAAAGCAGCATGAGTCTATATTTTTGTCAGACCTGGCATCTCTAAATAATCATTGTGTCGTCAATATTTGACTCCAATTACTATTTTTTTTTTCCCCGTGAGCAGGTGTTGTTTTCTGCACTGTCAAAAGCTCAGTCTCACTACCGTGTGCGCCGTTCTTGCCCTCGTGGTTGCTGGTGTTTGCTCTGGGTGTTTCCAATGAAGGGTTTGCATAACAGCCTGGCAACATGTAAACTGAACTGTTCTACTTCCTCCGGTGGTTTTAATTCAATTCGAGAGGCTGCTCGGCATACCATAGCGGGATGTCAGTAACGGGATTTAAGGCAGCCGTCTCCGTCTCGCTTTCTCAGATGGTTACAAATGCTCCCATCTTTGCCAGAGAGCCTCTTCAGGTACCGTTTCTAAAAAGTAATGCTGGATACTGCCAATAGACTGAAGGTGGTTTTGATGCTGATTTTCTTGTATTTCTGCATGCGCTGAGATTAGTGAGCTGGGTTCGGGATTGGGAGTAGCAGGAGTGCCTAGTGAGTAGGAGTACCTCATTCGTTAGTGACCAAATTCTGTCACATTCTGCTTCCTCTAAAAGAAAAAGCAAGTGACAGATGCCTTTAGCTTTTCAAACACCCAAATTTTGCAAATCAGTATTAAAATTGAGAAGTCAAAGATTTTTCTCAACCTGCCTAAAACCAGAGAGCCAGGAGAATTTTTGCAAAGTAACTTGTTCCTTCTTTCCTCCCTTCTTATCCCAGTGACGTGGTTTCATTCCCTAATGTTAACACAAGCACAGATATACAGTGCATTACCTTCTCTTCATGGCTCGAGGGGGGGGTCATTAGTTTATTACAGGTGTTCCAAATTAGCCTTCTACCCTGATAAGGCCAGCTATGGTTTTACGCTGCGCAACTTCAGCATGGTAATAACTGCTTTCTAAAACCCAGGATGTTTTCTAAAGTAAATCATCATCTTGATTGCACGATAGCGTATTGGTAAACCTTTATGAGTGTTTACAAAAAGGGCAGGAAATGAGAGGTAAAATCAAATGTGTTTCAGAAAAGTTTATAGTTTATCTAAATTTCCTGGCCTTGAGGAGTTTACTGGCTCTAATTTAGCACTGCAATAAAGTTAATTGCCTTGGATATTCTTTTTAATGTGAATGTAATGCTCAGACAAACATAGCTATTAAGGGACCCTGCATTACTGAGTTCACGCGTATAACCACAGTGTCTGTGAGTCCTAGGCATGGGCTAGGTCTCCACCGGACTAACCACAGTTCACGCAGGCTGTGTGTGGGCTGCCAGGTCAGCGTTTCCCCCATCACGCCCAGCGCTCCTAGTTCTCTGCTTGTGCAGGTTGGGAACACTCCCAATCCCTGTGCTCGGGGTACTTTTTCCCTGTGGACCCAGAGAGGAAAGGGCAGCGAAGGAGGTAGCGTCTGGCGGTACCTGGTTGGTCCCATCTTGGAGGTGGGATTCCGCAGAGGCACACCAGGACGCGGGCAGGGGCAGCGTGCTCCCTCCTCTATCATTATAGCACATCAGGAAGAGCAAAACGCCTTCCTGGCTTTGCCAAGCTCACAGGCTGAGTACCCTGGGAACAGACTTTAATATTTACTTGCTATTACTCCATCCATAGAAGACTACTCTTCTCTGGGGAGCCGTCAACAAGCCTTTAATGCAATATTCAAGCTCATTAACAGCCTGTGTAGAAAGCCTAAAAGAAAGAGGTCAGCACTGAATATTTGAATGTATGATGTCTGCACCTGAGGAAAAATTCAGTAACCAGAAAATATCCACTCTCAGAAACAGTCTGTTTGTTAACAGGAGCCACGCTGATGGCACAAACAAGACATAAATGAATTCTAATTTTACATGGCAAGTCCCCAAAGCAGAATTTTTTAGCCAGAAAGCAAAAGAAAAAGCCAAACACTTTATGAAGTCTGCTAGGGACTACTATTGCTATCAATTACATGCTGTCAATACTAAATTGGAATGGTAATGGACATGGACAGCACTATAAAACTTCCAGACAGACAAACGGATAGTAGCTTACAGGTAAGAGACTACACAACCACAAAAACTTAATTTAAGCTAAGAAAGAAGAGGCAAAAAAAAAAAAATTAAGAAATTATCACGAAATACTAAATAAGAAAATGTAATAAATCAGTCAACTAAAGTGCCAAATCATTAGCAACTAAAGGAGGGCTAAGGACAATCTTCATCCTTTATTGGAAGTGGCGTGGAACATAGTGGCAAAGGATGAGGAAAAGGTTGAGGTACTTAATGCCTTCTTTGCCTCAGTCTTAATAGTAAGACCAGTTGTTCTCCAGGTACCCATCTCCCCTGAGCTGGAAGACGGAGATGGGGAGCAGAATGAAGTTACCATAATCCACGGGGAAACAGT